>BQNB010002365.1:4462-102863 GCA_026074375.1 Tanacetum coccineum
ATAATAGAATTGTAACATGTACATGTATATCAATATTTTGTTTATAATAACTATAATAAATAATAATTAATAGTTGAACCAGGCAATATCAATGATAAAAGAAATATAAAGGAATGTTCATTGCATTCCTTAGTATTCCCTTTGCCTTTCCCATTACCATTACCCATTTTCAACCAAACATGCCCTAAAATTTTATACAAGTACAAAAAATATACTTTTATATAAAAGGCATCATGCCTCATTAAATGCTATTAAATGCTATTCGGGTCAACTCGCCGGAACCCGCCAGTCGACTTGGGTCCGACCCCTTTTTTTTTTTAAATTCACGTCTCCCACACACGTGTCTATCAAATGTTATACCACACATATCATTATCATCTTCACCCAGATTCCAGAACCCCTCTCTCTCTCTCCCTCTCTCACTCTCTCAATAGATTATATCTAACATTGAGCCATTTAAGCCATCAAATTTATGTAAATGGGGTGGTCAATGTTCGAAAACATGAAATCACTGTAAGTTTTTTTATATTCTTTTGTCATGTTTTGTTTTCTTATGCAATCCTATTGCATTCGAAAAATCATCAGGTGTGTTTTCTTGACCTAATTTATGTGTATTTAAATTTAGATTTATATAAAAAAGATTAGGGGTTTTGGTTTTGATTATTGATTTTGTTTTATATAACAAGCAAAAAGAACCCGCGCGTTGCGGCGGGGCTAATTTTTTCCCGAATAATTTTTTTTACGTTTCGGGGGTTTTTTTTTTGGCGATGCGTTATGGCAGGGCTAATTTTTAATATATTTTTTTGTATGATTCGGGGGAAAAAAAATTGCGTTGGACGGGCTAATTTTTTCCCGAATATTTTCTTTTTTTGGGACGGTTTTGTAAAATTTTTTACGGGAATTTTTGTGTAAGAAAATCGTAAATAGTTAAAAGGTGAGGGTCCGTTTTGTATTATTTTTTTTACTTTGGGCTTGATTTTAGGCTATTTTTGGGCTATTTTTTTTTTGCTAATTTTTTTCCGGATATTTCATTTTTTTTGTACGATTCGGGAAAAAAAAATTGCGTTGGGACGGGTTAATTTTTTCCCGAATATTTTCTTTTTTTGAGACGGTTCGATATCTTTTTTTTTTGCCGATGAATGCAAAAAAGTGTGAACAATAAAAACTTGACGGGTTTTTTTTGTTATTTTTTTACGGGATTTTTTGTGTAAGAAAATCGTAAATAATTAAAAGTTGAGGGTCCGTTTTGTATTTTTTTTTTACTTTGGACCAGATTTTAGGCTAATTTTGGGCTAGTTTTTTTTTTACTTTGGGTCAGATTTTGGGTCACATTTTATGGGAATTTTAGACTAGTTTTTTGGGCTAGTTTTATGGACGTATTGTAGCACTGTAGCGTACTGTAGCAGCCACAGTGCAAAACGACAGTGGATTTGTCGACAAATGTGTATATTAGTAATAATATTTTTTTATATGGCTTATGTGTTGGGCCTCATGTTTAAAGTGTTTTTTTTTTGCTATTTGGGGTTTTTTTAATATAATGAGTTGTGCAAAACGACAGTGGATTTGTCGAAAAATGTGTATATTAGTAATAATTTTTTTTTATATGACTTATGTGTTGGGCCTCATGTTTAAGGTGTTTTTTTTTTGCTATATGGGTTTTTTTTAATATAATGAGTTGTACGTTTGTGACCATATCGATTATTTTAAAGTTATTAGGTATCAAAGATGTTTCCGCGGGTATTTTTTTTATCTGAATAAATCGGAACTTTTGTAATATTTTTTTCCCTTTATATATTATCAAAGATTAATCACTGAGCAATCATAGTTTTCCGAGGACATATAATTTCGCCTATCTATTTCATGTTTAGTAAACAAGCAAAAGAACCCGCGCGTTGCGGCGGGGCTAATTTTTTCCCTAATAATATTTTTTTTTACGTTTCGGGGGGTTTTTTTTGGGCTATGCGTTATGGCGGGGCTAATTTTTAATATTTTCTTTTTTTGTATGATTCGGGGAAAAAAAATTTGCGTTGGGACGGGCTAATTTTTTCCCGAATATTTTCTTTTTTTGGGACGGTTTTGTAAATTTTTTTACGGGAATTTTTGTGTAAGAAAATCGTAAATAGTTAAAAGGTGAGGGTCCGTTTTCTATTTATTTTTTTTTACTTTGGGCCAGATTTTAGGCTATTTTTGGGTTTTTTTTTGGCTAATTTTTTCCCGGATATTTCCTTTTTTTGTACGATTCGGGAAATTTTTTTTGCGTTGGGACGGGTTAATTTTTTCCCGAATATTTTCTTTTTTTGGGACGGTTCGATATCTTTTTTTGTGGGCCGATGAATGTAAAAAAATTGTGAACAATAAAAACTTGACGTGTTTTTTTTGTTAATTTTTTTACGGGATTTTTTTTGTAAGAAAATCGTAAATAGTTAAAAGTTGAGGGACCGTTTTGTATTTTTTTTTACTTTGGGCCAGATTTCAGGCTAATTTTGGGCTAGTTTTTTTTTTTACTTTGGGCCAGATTTTGGGCCACATTTTATGCGAATTTTAGGCTAGTTTGTCGACAAATGTGTATATTTTTAGTAATAATTTTTTTATATGGCTTATGTGTTGGGCCTCATGTTTAAAGTGTTGTTTTTTTTGCTATATGAGTTTTTTTTAATATAATGGGTTTTACGTTTGTGACCATATCGATTATTTTAAAGTTATTAGGTATCGAAGATGTTTCCGCGGGTATTTTTTTTATCTGAATAAATCAGAACTTTTGTAATATTTTTTTTTCCTCCTACTTTGTGCATACAAATTAAAAAAAAAAAACAAAAACAAAATAATTTTAAAAAAGAAAAAAACCAAAATTAGGCTGGCCCAAAATGGGAGCCCATTACTGTAGCAATTTAGGCCCGAAGTCAAAACGACTTCGTTTTAGTCGGGAACGTGTATATTTATAATGACTTATAATCGGCCTAGTATTAACATTGCTCCAAAATTTAGTGATATATAAGATTTAATGGGCCAAGACCTACAGGCCAACGGTAGCCCATGTGTAAAACGACAATTGTGTGTGTCGTATTTGTTTTCATAATTAGTATAGTATACAATAGAACACTCATAATCCTATTAACCTATATAACATTGCCAAAAGTTCAATATAGACCCAACATTTGTCATAGACCCAATGAACCAATCATAGCCACTCATTTTTTCATCAAAAATAAAAAAACTCACTTTTCACCTCTTTTTTAAAAATTAAATATCTCACACACCGTTAATCGTTACGCAAAACAAAACATACCATCGCGACGAGAATTAAATTATCTTTCTATAGAGGGGCGACACTATATACTTTCGACGAACTTTTTTTTATGATTTTATAAAGTCATATACGATTTTATGAAATCATATATGATTTATGAAATCATATATGATTTTATGAAATCATATATGATTCGTTGTACGAATCATATATGATTCGTCATACGAATCATATATGATTTTCGTAATTCGTGACTGAAATGTGATTTTTTCGCAATTGTGACTGAAAGAAAATTGAATAAAAGTTCGTCAAAATCAAAAATCATATATGATTTTATGAATTCATATTTACGGGAATATATATGTATTTCGCAATTCGTGACTGAAAACAAAAAATTGAAAAAAGTCGTTATATTCACAAATCTTAGATGATTTGATGAAATCATATATGATTTATTGTAATATCGTTATACTGATTTTATGAAATTCATTATATGATTCGTTATTACTGATTACTATATATGATTCGTTATATCGAATCATATATGATTCGTTATTACGAATCATTTATGATTTTCGAAATTCGTGACTGAAAAAAAAAAATCATAAACAGTTTCTCGAAGTATATCGTGTCACCCGTATACTTAAAGATAAATAAAAATACTCTCGCGATGGTGTATTTTTTGTCGTGTGTCGTTTTTTCCGTTTGTAAGATATTTTTATTTTTAAAAAAGAGGTGGAAAATGAGTTTTTTTATTTTTGATGAAAAAAATAGATGGTTGAGATTGATTCATTGGATCTATGACAAATAATGGGTCTATGTTGATCATGTCCTATCTTACAAACTATGAAGAGATAGATGGAGGATATGTTGCTTTTAGAGGGAACCCCAAAGGAGGGAAAATCACAAGAAAACGGACCATTAAAACTGGTAATCTAGATTTTAAAAATGTGTATTTTGTGAGAGAGTTAAAGTGTAATCTCTTTAGTGTCTCATAAATGTGTGATAAAAAGAATAATGTTCTTTTTAATGACACTGAATGTATTGTTTTATCTCCAAACTTTAAGTTAATTGATGAAAGTCGAGTTTTACTTAGAGTTCCTAAAAAGAACAATATGTATAGTGTTGATTTAAAGAACATAGTTCATAAAAGAGGTTTAACTTGCCTTTTTGCAAAAGCCAAATCCGATAATCTAAACTTTGCGTAGATGGCTAGGTCACTGTAAATTTAAAAACCATGAATAAATTGGTTAAGGGAAATCTTGTAAGAGTTTTACCTTCCAAACTTTTTGAAAATGATCAAACCTGTGTTGCTTGTCAAAAAGGAAAGCAGCACAGGGTCTCTTGTAAGTCCAAAACAGAGAACTCAATCAATCTTCCTTTATATTTGTTGCATATGGACTTGTTTGGTCCAACATTTATAAAAAGCCTTAAGAAGAAAATATATTGCCTAGTTGTCTTAGATGATTACAGTAGGTTTACATGGGTTTCTTTCTAGCTACTAAGGATGAGACTAGTAGCATTCTTAAGTCCTTTATAACTAGGATAGAAAATCTAGTTGATAACAAGGTTAATGTGATTAGATGTGATAATGGAACTGAGTTCAAAAATAGAGAAATGAATCAGTTTTGTAAGATGAAGTGTATTTTGAGACAATTTAGTATAGCTAGAACTCCTCAATAAAATTGAGTTGCTAAGAGGAGGAATAAGGCACTAATTGAGGCTGCTAGGACTATGCTAGCTGATTCTAAGTTGCTAACTACTTTTTGAGCAGAAGCAGTTAACACTGCTTGCTATGTGCAAAATAGAGTGTTAGTGTTAAGCATCAAAAACAAGACCCCTTATAAACTTTTTCATGGTAGAACACCAACTTTAAGTTTTATGAGACCATTTGGGTGTCCTGTTACCATTCTTAATACCATAGATCACTTAGGCAAATTTGATGGTAAGGCTGATAAAGGTTTCTTTGTTAGATACTCTTTGAATAGTAAAGCCTTTAGAGTATTCAATAGTAGAACAAGGATAGTGGAAGAAAACTTGAATATTAGGTTTAGTGAGAGTACACCTAATGTTGTAGGTAGTGGACTAGATTGGCTATTTGATATTGATGCACTAACAAGAACAATGAATTATGAGCCAATTGTTGAGGTACACAGTCTAATGTTTACAGGTACAAAAAGCATTGATATAAAGTCAAGCTAGAAAGGAGAGTAGAACCTATCAAAGATTACATTTTGTACAATATGGCCTGCTGATCCACCATATTCCCAAGATTCAGAGAGTTCTCAAGATGATGGATCCAACCCTTTAAGTGATGATGGAAAGAAGGTTGATGAAGATCCAACAATAGTTAGTGAATGTTTAGATCTAAGTTGAAGGAAGATAATATAAACAACACTACATGTTAATACTGCTGATAATGTTAATTCAGTTAGTTCAACACATTAATGCTGTGGCCACAAATTAGGTATTGATATTGATGAAAAACAAGCATTGAACCACAAACCCAAAAACCCCCCACCCCCCCCCTCCATATGATCCAAAATATGCCTGCTTGGAAGATGATAACATATTTGAATTTCAAGGGGAGATGAAGATGATGGTGCAGTGGTGCTGACTTGTAACAATTTGGATACAACTATCAAGTCAGTCCTAATCCATCTACAAAGAATTCAAAAGATCTCCTCTTGATCAAGTGATTAGAGATTTCCTAATCAACTACACTAACAAAGAAAATTTTCAAAGAATTTGGAGGAACATGGGTTTGTTAGTACTATTCAACAAAGAACAAACCATAAAGACTTCAAAACTGCTTGTTTGCTTGCTTTTTATTACAGGTGGACCCAAAAAGGTAATCATGCATTGAAGGATCCAAAGCTAGATAGTGGATATGCAGGGAAGACTTCTACATTTCAAGTTTCAAGAAGTTTGGACTTTGGTGGATTTACCAAATGGAAAAATGGCTATAGGTAAAAAGGATGAAAGGGGAATTGTGATAAGAAATAAAGCAAGATTAGTTGCTCAAGGGTCACTCAAGAAGTAGGATCGATATGATGAATTCTTTGCCTTGTTGACAAGATTGAGCAAATTAGGCTATTTTAGTCTATGCTTCATTTAAAGATTTTATTGTGTATCTATATAGATGTAAAAAGTTCTTTTTCTCTATGAGAGAGTAATGATGAGGTATGTTATGTATGTCAACCCCGGATTGAAGTTCCTAGACTTTCCTAATAGAGTATACAATGTTGAAAAAGCACTGTATGGACTACATCAAGCTCTTACAGCTTGGTATGAAACCTTGTCATATCTGTTAGACATGGGTTTCAAGAGGGTAAATTGTACAGACATTTTGCATTAAAAGTCACAAAGGTGATTATTTTGCTAGTCCAAGTTTATGTGGATGAGATCAATATTTGGTTCAATTAATAGAAGGAGCTATGACATTGCATTTGGAAGTTGATGAATGAGAAATTTCAGTTGAGTTCTTTGGAGACTTACATTCTTCTTGGGATTTCAAGTGATAGAAAAAGAAGGATGACAATAATTATAAGTCAGATAAATATGTTGCTAAATTTTAAAGATATTTGGGTTTACAGAGAGTCAAGATGCAAGGCACACAATGGAAACTCAAAATCCTCTGCTAAAGGATAAAGATGGTGAAGAAGTGGATGTTCATATGTATAGGTCAATGATTGGTTCATCGATGTATCTTACATCTTCAATGGACATGAACATCATGTTTGCAGTGTGTGTCGTGCTAGTTACCAAGTTAATCCAAAGTTTCAATCTTTATGTTGTGTGATTTTGTGTTGAATGGGTATCATTATTCCTTTTTAAATGTGCTTAAATGACCAATAATACATGAAAAATACATTGTATATGTGTGTTTTGTGAATTATGTTGTGCATGTATCGGATATATCAAAAAGGACAAAAACGAAACTAAAATGGACAAATCCAAGCACAAGATTGGAAGAGTGCAAGAAATCGAAGCCAAAGGCGTTTACTTCTTAAATAGGAACACGTACTCATTTTATGGGGGGCAGCCCATTAAGATTTATTCTTATTAAAAACCTATGACCTGAAAACCTAGTCCAAATTCATTTCATACTGTACACGGTCAGGCCAAGAAATAAGTAAAAGCCCAAGTCAACTCATATAGTCTAAGCAATAAAAAAACACCGCCTTGAGTATTATTCATCATCCCTTCATTTTTTCTTTGTAAATTGTTACGGTAATTTCCTTTACACCACACACGTTTGTGTCTTCCACGTATGCCTCCCTATACAGATCCTTTAGCTTTCTTCGGGTTATGATATACGTTGAGAGGTTAGCACATGGGATATTTGTGGTATTGAGGTGTGGATATGTTTCAAGGGCTTGGTTTTAGGTTTGGGAGACTCCTTTGCGGGGGGGATCATTCTTTTGCAGGCGTTAATGTGTGGCGGCCTACGCATCTATGTTAGCTTGGTGGTGGGGGGTGAGGTGTGTTGACGGTTGGTGGGTTTGGGTGCGGTGGGGGGGAGGTGTTTTGGGTTGGGCAAGTGGTTTATACGGGGTTAACGCACCGGGATTTGGTTTTTGGGCTGGGGGTGGCTAGGGGGTGGTTGGAGGGGGGGTAGGGTTGCTGAGTTTGGGACATTTGGGGGTTTTTGGTGAGTTGATGCGCTCTTTGTTGAGAATGGTAGTGTGTTGCGTGGGGGTTGCTGGGGATAGGTACGGTTTGCGGTTTCTTTGTTGACTTGTTACGATATTTCATGACATTTTTGGCTGGGGGTTGAGGTAGGGGGGTGGTGTTGCACTTTATGGGTGGGGCGGTGGGGGGGTCATCGAGTGTGAGTGGATGTGCGGTGTTGCGGGGGTGGTGCGTGAGAGTGTGAAGGGTTTGCAAGGGGGGGGTGATTTGGTGTTTGTTGTAGGGAGATGGGGAGCGTGGGTGAGGTGGGGAGTGGGGGGGGGGTGAGCGGGGACGGTTGGGGCGGTGGGGGGGCGGTTGGGGGAGGTGGGGGGATAGGCAAGAAGAGAAACAGGGGTAGACGAAACAAAGAGACAAAGAAACAAGAAAGAGGGAGAGAAAAAAAAGAAAGACACAAAAAAACAAAGAAAAAAGGCAGAGAAAAAAAAAAAAAAAAAAGGGAACAGAGCAAGTCTAAAAACAAAGAAAGAAAACACAAGAGCACCGGGCACCAAACAGACCAAACCAAGGAGAAATGGAGAAAGAAAAAGAAAGGAGAAGACCAAAAATGAGAAGAAAGAGGAGGACAGAAATGCAGACAAAGACAAGAAAGCGAAGCACAGAGAAAGCAGGCGGAGAACAAAAAAGCAAAGCAGAAAGACAGAGACAAAGGACGAGACGAGACGCAAGAAACCAAATAGGAAAGAGAGAAGGAAGGACGAGCCGCATCCAAAGCAATGCACAGACAAAATAAAACGAAGAAAAAAAAGAAAAAAGGCGCGAGAAACGAGGCCGAAAAACATCAAGAAAGAGAAAAAAGAAAGGAGAGAACAGAAGCAGAAAAAACGAAAGACGAAAAAGCGCACACCGAAAAAACGGAGGCGAAAGAACACGAGCAGAAAAAAACAACAGAAAAGAAGAAGAGAAGAAAAAGAACGACAAGGATCACAGCAGAGAAACAAGGAAAAACAAAACAACAAAGAGAACGACGAGAAGAGAACAGGGAGAGCACAAAAAAAGGACGGTAAGAGACAGACCGAACCGAAAAAGAATAAAAAAAAGCGACAGGAAAAGAACAAAAGAAGCAGGACGAAAAAGAGAACGAAAACTAAAAAAACAGTAGCAGCACGCACGAAAGAGCAAACCAGGACGAAAAAGGACGCACGGAAACGCAAGTAACAAGCAAGAGAGAAAACAGGAAAGGACGCAAACAAAGAGAGGCAGAAGAAGAAAGCAACACGGCAACACGGAAGGCGAAAGGGAGACGATAAGGAGGACACAAGAAAGACGCCGAAAGCGAGCAGGAGCAGACAAAGAAGAAGGAAGAGGAAGAACACAAAAAACATAAAAAAAAAGAAAAACGGAGACGGAACGGAACACCGCAAACAAACAAGCAAGAGGCAAGAAGCGACGAGGGGAGCAGAGAAAAGAAAGACAAAAAAAGAAGACAAGAAAAAAAGGAAAAAGAAAGAGAGACGAAGAAGAGAAAATAAAGTCCGAGGAAAACAAGGCAAGATCCGAGATACTGTACCAAAAGAAATATAAAGAAATGAAAAAAAAGAAAGGGAGAGGACGGGAACGGGAGGAGAGGCGACACGGTCGACGAAAGCCCCGCCGAGTCCGGCACAGGGGCAACGCCCCCCAACGAAACGCACCACACCCGACACGACCCCAAGAACCACTGCGCGAGACAGCGACCAACAGAAAAAACAAACAAAGAAGACATCAAAAAGACGGAAGAAAGATGGGGAAGATAAACAGGCGGAACAAAGAGCAACGCGAGAACAAGATCGGAGGGGAGGACCGCGAAAGCAAGCAAAAGGCAAAAAAACAAACAAAAAAAAGTGGAGCCAGGCAAAGAGAAAACAATACAAAGACCGATAAGGGACAAGCACGAGAAAAATTAAAGCACGGGAAGAAGAAAAACCAAAGAAAAGAGACCATACACAAAGGAAATAAACCAGAAAGAACAGCACGAAACGAAAGGCAAAGATAGAGAAAAAAAGACCGAAGAAAGGACAAGACGAAGAAGACAAGGGAGAAAAAAGAAAAAAGAAAGGACCACAGAAAAAAGAAAAAAAGGCAAAAGAAAGAAAAGAGAAACCACAACAAAAATAGAGAAGAAAAGACAAAGGAAAAGAAAGAAAGAAACGGAAACAAAAAACGAGAAAACAGAAGAAGAACGCCAACAGGACCGCAAAAAAAAAGAATAAAGAACAACAAAGCAAGTAAAAAACAAAAAGACAAATAGAGAATGTTGGACCTCGCAAGGAGGACAAAGAAAGATGGACGAACGAAGAAAAAAACACCAGACACACCGCAGACAGCAGGCCAGCAACAAATACACAAGAAGGAAAACAGACGTAGAGAAAAAAACCGAGAAAAGAAAAGAAGAAGCAGAGAGACACAGAGAACAGGAAGAAACACCCAGGAAAAAGCGACGCGCAGTAAAGCAAACAAAGAGAGAAGAAGAAAAACGACGTAGCGAAAAGAAAAAAACTAAAGAAAAGAGAAAGAGAGAAACCAAAAGACGAGAGAGAGAAGAAGAAACAAAAACGACCAAAAAAAAGGGAACGGCAACTCCCGGCGAACACAACCACAGAACACAGAGAACGCAACACCCAACCGGCAGGCGGAGAAGCGAGAAGCCAGGCCTAACAGCGAACAGATGACAAGAAAAAGGCAGCCAAACAAGAAGGAGAAACCAGGAACGAGGAGAAGAAAAAAAGACAGGAAAGAAAACCCGAGACAAGAGGCAAAACCCGGGCGCACATCGAAGCGGGCAAACGAAGCACCACCGAACGTAGCAGGAAAAGCAGCAAAAGAAAAGCGGGACACAAACAAAAGCAAACGCACAAGAAGCAACACACAAGGAAAGACCGAGAAACCAGAAAAGAATAGGAGGAAGAGAGAACGAAAGACATAAAGGAGAAAGTTTTCGGAAGACAGAGCAAAAAGGCACAAGAAATGCAGCACCCTGCAATAAAAAAGGAAACAGATAACAAAAGGGAGACAAAGGAGTGAGAAAAAGTCGTGAGAGAAAACATCAACGCCGCAAGAGACAGAAAAAAGGAAGGAGAAAGAGAAGGAACAAAAGAACAACGAGCTAGGCGAAAAGAAAAAGATCACGAGAGGCAAAAAGCCACACGCAGAAACACAGACAGAAGGGAAACAAAGACCGCCCGAGGCCCGAGAGGAACAGACGAAAGCATGATACAAGAGAGAAAGAACGGGACGCACCAAATACGACAGCGACAAAAAAAGGAGAACAGCAACGAGAAAGATGGAAAAGACAAGAGAAAGAACCGCACCGCGCGGCAAGCGAGCACGACCACGGGGCCGAGCAGCAGCAGAAACAAGGCAGGACGCGTCCGAAAACCGCCCCGGCCACACCGCGGGAGCAATGCAAGCGAGGACGCCCGACAGTAAGGCGAGGTGGTTGGGTGAGGGGGCAATCACCAGAACGGGCACCACGGAAAACAAGAGCCAACAACGAAGGGGCACAACAAGGCGAAGAACCGCACCCAACGAAGCAGGAAGACAACGACACCACAGCTCCGAAAGCACGCTCAAACCGCAAAAAAGCCGTAAACCGGAGCGAGAGAAAAAGAGAACCAAGGGAAAGTGAAGGGAAAAAGGGACAACGAGAAAAGAGCAAGCGACCGAGAGGAGCAACCCAGAAAGAAACAGGAACGAGCCCAGCGCGAAGGAGAGGCGAGAGGCAAAGGAAAGAAGATAACAAAAACGGACACGAGTTACCTCTAAACAGAGCCGGCACAGAAAGAAAGAAGCGAGAACAAATCAGAAGGAAAGAGAGAAGAACAAAAGAGGGAAATCGACACAGAGAAAAGACAGAACAAGCTCGAGAAGAAGAAAAAGAGAGCGGAAGGAAGAGAACACAAACAGAGAGAAAGAAGCAACTACACGAAAGAGCGCAATAGAAAGAACAAGCGGACGAAGAAGAAAGAAGGAGGGAAAAGACGTACGACCAGAAGTAAAAAGAAAGGAAGAACAACAAAGAACGAAACAAACGAAAGAAGACAGCAGAAAGAAGGAGCAACTGAGAAGACAGACGCCAGGAAGGTAAAAAACCGCGTAAGAGGAGTTGAGAAAAAGAAGCGCGAACGCGACTCAGGCAGATAAAAGCCGAGACAGATAAAACCAAAAGAACAGAGAAGAAAATAAGGAAACGGTAGGGAGAACAAGCAGAAAGACAGAAGAGTACAAGAAAAGAAAGAAAGACGAGGAAAAGACAAACGCAAAAGACGCAAGGTAACAGAAAACACAGAGAAGAAGGAACGACACAAACACGCAAAAATAGAACACAGAAAGGAGAAACACAGAACAAAAAAAGAAAAGAGGATCAAAGATGTAAGAAACGAACGAAGAAGAAGAAAAGAAGGATACGGTAGAGAGGTCAAGACAGCAGGAAACCAACGACAAAGAAACCAAAAACGGCAGAAAAAAACCGCCGGAGAACAAGGAGAGAAAAGAGAGTCCGAGAGACAGAGAAGGAGAACAACAAAGGAGAGCAGGAGAGAGAAAAAGAGAACCACGAAAGAGAAACAGCGAAAGCCGAGGGAAGGAGCAAGACAGCCAGAACACGACGCCGGCAAGGCCACCCACGAGTAAAAAGGGAAAAGGGAAAGAAAGAGAAGAAAACCAAGGCAGAGAAGAAGACCAGGAAGCAAAGGAACACCAGCAGGGAGCAGCAGCCACGCACGGAAGCTAAGGAGCGGCAACAAAAAGAGCAAGAAAAAGAAGAAGGCAAAGGCCCGACACACGCACACAAAACCCGACAAGAAAAGAGGCGAGTAAGACTAAAAAAAAAGAAAATGAAGAAAAACAAAAGAACAGCGAACCAGGACGTAAAGAAAAGAGCACAGAACGACTGAGCCAGAAACAACAGATCAAAAGAAACGGAAAGGAAAAAACAGCAGGAGGTCACAACCAAAAAAAAAGAGAAGAAAAACGAAGAAAGAAAGAAAGCCACAAAAAACGAGAGAGCACAATCAGAAAAGAAGCCCGGAAAAACAACTCGCCGACCAAAGCGGAAGACGAACAACGGGGAACGACCAGACCCAAGCCGAGACCCCGGAAGCACAAGGAAAGGGGCAGCGCAGAACCAGCCACAAAGAAACAACCCGGCGCGACAAGACGAGCGGCCCACCGCAGGAGCCACCAAGGGCGCGACCGCCCGGAGCCGCCCCCCCTCTGCCGCAACCACCCCGTAAGGACCCGCACCCAAGGAACCCGAACGCGCCCGCCGCCATCCGGACAAGAAGCAAATTTCCCTCCCCTCTCCCCCACTTCACCCCTCCCCCCCCCCCACTTCACCCTCCCCCGCCCTACCCACCTCCCCCTCCTCCCTCTCCTTCCCTCCATCCTTCCCTACCACCTCTTCCCCACCCTGTACTTTTATCCCTCACCACACCCCTCTCCCCTCTCCTCACCCACCCTACCACCTCTACTCATCCTCCTCCCCTCTCTTTTACCCATCTTATCCACCCCCTTCCCCCCTCTTCCCCCCACTCTCCCCCCCCTCTCACCCCTCACCCTCCCCCCATTCTTCTCCTCCCCACCCACCCCCACTCCTTCTCTCTTCCCCCTCCCCCTCCTCTCTTCTCCATAACCTCCCTCCTCCTCCTTCCCCCCCTCCCTCCCACCTTCCCATCCTTTCTTCCCCTCCCTCCCCTCCCCCCCTCCCCCCTTCTCTCTCTCCCTCCCCCCCTACCTCTCTACCTCTCTCCTTCTCCCCCCTCTCCTTTTCCCCCTTCTCCTCCATTTCTCCCTCCCTCCCTCCTCTTCTTCCTCCTATTTTCCCCCCCTTTCCTCCCCTCTCCCTCTCTCTCCCCCCCCTCTTTCCTCCCCCCCTCTTTATTATTCTTCCCCTCTCTCCCTTCGTCTCTCTCCCCCTCTCTCTCTCCCTTCCCCCCCCCCTCCCTAACTCCTCCCCCCCCCTCTTTTCCTCCCCCCTCTCTCTCCTCCCCCCCCCTCTCCCCTCTCCTTCCTCCCCCTCCCCCCCCTCTCCCTTTCCCCCTTCCCCCCTCCCCTCCCCTCTCCCCTCCCTCCCCTCCCTCCTCTCCTTTCCCCCCCCCCCCCTTCCCCTCCCCCCCTTCTCTTCTTTCCCTCTCCCCTCCCTCCCTCCCCTCCTCTCCTTTGCCTCCCTCCTCCTCCTCCCCCCCTTCCCTCTTAACCTCCCCCTTCTTCCCCCCTACCACTCTCCTCCCTAACCTCTTCCTCTCTCCTGCACTCCTCCCCTCTCCTCTACTCCTCCCCCTCCCCTCCCCCTCTCTCCTCCTCCCTCCCTTCCTCTTCCCTCATCCCCTCTCACTCCTCTCCCCCCTCCCTCCCCTCCTTCCTCTTCCCCCCCTTTCTCTTCTTCCTCCCCCCCTTCCCCTCCTTCTCCCCCTCTCCTCCCCCCTTCCCCTCCCCTTCCTCTCTCCTCCCCCTCCCCACCCCTCCTTACCTTTCTTCCTCCTCCCCTCTCCCCCTTCCTCCCCCCCCACTCTCACCCCACCCCCCCCACCCCGCTTCACCCCTCACCCTCTCCCCCTCCTTCCTCCTTTCCTTCTCCCCTCCCTCCTCTCTCCTCACTTCCCCCTTCTCTCTCCCTACTCCTCCTCTTCCCCCCCCCTCCTCTTCTTCCCGCCTTCCCTCTCCCTCCTTCCCCCCTTCCTCCTCCCTTTCCCCCCTCCCTCCCCCCCTCCTTCCCCCCCCTAAAGTTGGCTTAATTTGTCTAGCTTTTAGCTTGAAAAATGTTTAGTTTAAGTTTTTTTAGTAATCTGTCATATTAGTAGTTAAAATAGCTTTTTAATTTAGTTTATTGCTTAGTTCTTATTTCCATGAGAATGCTTATCTGTCCTTAGTATTATTTATCATCTGGTTTTGAAATTCATAGCTTAATTAGGTTTAAATTAGTTTAAAAATGTTTTTCCAAATTTTAAAGGGGTGTTTGAGATAAGAGTTTAAGTTTAGTCAAAGAGAGTGCAACCTGATTTTGGTATTCAAGTAAGTTTTGTTAAGCTAAATTAAGGTCTAAAAGTTAGTTTTTCATAAGCTAGAATTTAGTTTTGTTAGTTTTAAATATTAGTTTAGCTAATATCTGAGTCTGCTTGTCCCTAAGGTTTTCAAACAACTTACTTGTGTAAAATTCTAATAGTCCTATTTTAGGTGTGGTTTTTGTAAGGTTAATGAGGTATATGAACATAAATTTGAAGTTGTTTTGAGCTTTTGGAATTGCATTTTACCCATTTTAGAATTTTAAGAGTCAAGTGGGATAGTATTAGGCTTAAGCTAAATGGTTTAATATGCAGGTAAAATTAGGTTAGAGGCTAGCTTGTTTTTTATTATATTGATTTTGAATTAGCTTATTATGGTCTGTTCTCAATCTGTTTTAAGTCATTAGCTTGTCAAAATTGCTTTTGAGTCTTAAAATTTTAGTTGCAAGTAACCATTAATTTTTGTTTTTTTTTTTTTTTTTTTTTCAAAAAGCCAAAAACATAGTAGTTGTAGTGTCATACTTATTTATCTTTGCTAGCTTATTTCTTTATTCAATTTGCTTTATTTCTTCTTATTAGTATTATTAGATTATAAGTCTTAATCTGTTTTCAGTTGTCAGGTTATTCCAAGTGCTTATTGGTCCTCAATCTTAGCTTAAAGTTTGGTTTAATGTCCTTTAAGTCCATTTTAGAGTCTGCTGTCTTAAGGCTTTTGATGCTTTTTAGCTTAACTTGTTGGCTTATTTTTTTTAATTTAGTGCTTATTAGGTTAGGGTCTAGGTCTGTTTCAGTTTATTAGTTTTCTACTAGCTTATTGAGTCCTAAAAAGCCAAACAGTTTAGCTTAATTTCAAAGTCTTAAGAAAACCAAAACTGTTGCCTTTTTACATCTTTTCCCAGCTTTATAATAAGTTTTAGTATTAAGTCCGTTTATTAAAGTTGCTAGTTTATGCTTATTCTTTAGCCTTTTTTAAAAGAAAAATAAAAAAAATAAATTTTCAAAAAGTGCAAGTCCAGGACTCGAACCTGCGACCTCACCTTCACAACACCAACACCTTAACCAGTAGCGCCCTTGGGTCTTTTCTGTTAACCCTTTGCACACTTAATTACTTATACACGTTTTTCAGTTTTGGCTTATTGAGCTTATTGAATTTTAGCAGCTTATATGTTTAGCTTTTTGGAGTCATTTTTCTTTATAAATCTTAGGAATAGTATCTAGTATTTTCAAAAATTTTCTCAAAAATTTAAGATTAAGTTTAGTATTTTTAATTTCATTTTTAGTATTATTTAGTTTAATAAATAGTTTTAATTAGTTTAAAAATCCAAAAAAATATTTTTCTATTTTAAAAAATTAGTTTAAAGCATTTTAGTTTAAGAATTTTGCAATTTAAGTTTTTAGAGTTTATTTTGATAATTTTTTTTGTTTATCCGTTAGCCCGTTAGTCGTTAATTAATCGTAAAGTGTTTAATTATCGTTAGAATTTAGTTGTGCCTTAACTTTCTTGTTTTTGGGCGTGCCTTTAGTATTTTCACTTTGCGTTTTTAGATTTAGAATCCAAATCTAAAATATTGATTATTCCAACACGCGATCACGAACCGAAACAAGGTTTTCAATTCACACTTTGTCGGGATACGACATCCGAGAGATAAAATATTATTTGTCCTTAAGCAATTTTTATCAAACGGGATGCTCACTACACTATTACTAATTTGAGATATTTAGTTATATATATTTTATTATATATTGACTATAACATTCAAATCAGTTTTTGGCAATGTTACCGGGGAAGTGTGTAACGAATATCGTGTTGAAGTTTGAAGATTAGTGTATTGATGACCCTTTCTCGTGAAGTTATCGTTTTTATAAAACTTAAAAAAATACAAAAATATTTTATTTTTCTTGATTTATTTTTGAAAAATTATTAAAATACCAACAATACTTTTCCTAAAGTATTAAAAGTACCAAAAAAATTAAAAAACCAAAAAAAAGAAATTGTTTTGTCAATTGTTTAAACGGCTCACCTTTAGATTAACAAACTATAAAGAGGTATAAGGAGGGTCGATCCTACGAACTTCGAACCGAAAGAAAAAGGTTTTTAAAACGCTTCGCGCTTACCCACTCCTCTGCTTCTTTGTGCGTTATCTAGAGAGCTACCGTGAACTTTTGACTATCAGTTTAAAAAAATATTTTTATTTTAGATTTATTTCTCTCTTATTTAGTTTTTATTTAGTGCATGCGCACTTGCTATTCATCGAATTTAATTGTTGAATCTTCCACGATTCTGAAGCGACGTAATCGTAGACGTTCTAAGCAAATAGTCGAACCCGAGATTCGAACTATTGAAGAGACTCCCGTTGTCACTATGGCAGATACGTGTACTATGTCAGATTTTATCCCACCCCCCCCCCCCAAGGCACCCTCGAGGGTTACGGAGATGCGATTGTTATTCCCACTATACTTGCCGAAAATTTTGAGTTGAAAGTCGGGTTCAATTAGTAACTTCGAGCCAATTTCATGGTTTTGAAAGGGACAACCCTCATGCTCATATTCGTTGGTTTAACAAGATCACTTCTACGCTTAAATACAAAATGTTCCATGATGTTTCAGTTGATGCTTTTTCTCATTTTATCTTGAGGGGTCGCACGATTTGGCTTGGAAAAGAACCCCTCGTTTTATACTTACATGAAGATCTCGTTTTCTAGTTTGTGAATTATTTCTTTTCTCCTTCGAAGACTACGTATCTCAAGAACGATTATGAATTTCCAACAAAGTTGAGTGAAACGTTTAGTGTGGCATGGGACCGATTTACAAGAACTCCTTAGTATAAATTACCACTTCACGGTTTTTTAAAGAATTGCACCAAATTGATAGTTTTACTCAATGCTTTGACATAATACTGAATTAAGATTCTTTTAAAATGCCAGCAGCTCGGTGTAATGTTTGGTCCGTACACCTCGAGATGCTTTGATGATTATTGAGAATAAGTCGAAAGTACGTACTTCACGAAACAAACCGATTGTTTCAAAAGTGAGTACTACTACTTCTTCATCTCCTTCTCCGGATGTTATCGCTTGTACCGAGATGGTTAAGAAATTAGTGCTTATGAACAAGGCTAATAAACAAGCTTCTGTGAAAGCCGTAGATGAGATTTGTGTGACTTGTGGTAGACCGCATCCATACTATGAGTGTCTTGCTCCCGATATCAACCACTTTAATGTTATGCAGTCACGAAGTAACCTACAATCAAGGAGGTTCCGGATATAACGGTCCTCAGGTACTCGAATTATCGTGTTAGCAAGCAAATGGGAACTCCTAGATTTCCTCTTCAGAATGTGCAAAACAATCAAAACTACAATCGGTACAATCAAAATCAAGGAAGAGGGCAAAACTTCAATCAAGGAAACAACAATTATCAAGCTCTGAATTTTCAAGCTACGAATTATCAAGCTCAAGTTGGACCTTCGAATGAGTTAACAAACTACATAAAAAGTAATGAAGGTACTTTGAGAGTCTTCAAAACTCCAAATGACTAATATGAAGACAGAATTTCGAAATGAATTCAAATCTTCTCTTGATACAAGAAACAATAAGATAGAAAATCAAAACAATCAAATAATGAACATGTTAACTAATCTTACTATGCAAAAGCAAAATTCCTTGGTTTCAGGATCACTTCCTAGTAATACCGTTGTTAACCCGAGAGGTGATGTGAAAGCTATTACCACCCGAAGTGGTGTTTCTTATGATGGACCTATGATTCCACCTACTCCTTCTCCTCCTCCGAAGGAAGTGGAACGTGAAACCGAGGCGACAAAGGACAAGGTGCAAACAAAAAATTTTAGGAAGTACCGTACACGTCCAACCTCTAGTTGTCCAAGTTCAAATTCCGGAGCCCGAAGTTAATCCAAAGCCCTATCCTAAACCGTCGATACCTTATCCTTCAAGGCTTAACGACCAAAAGCTCTGTGAAAAAGCTAATAATCAAATGTTAAAGTTTCTTCAAATCTTTCAAAGATTACACTTCGATATTAGCTTCGCGGATGCTCTTCTTCATATGCCGAAGTTTGCTTCTACGTTTAAGAGGCTTCTAAGTAATAAGGGAAAGTTGTTTGAAATAGCAAATACTCCGTTAAATGAAAATTGTCCGGCGGTGCTCCTAACTTGAAGACCCCGGCAAGTTTCTTATCCCGTGTGATTTTCAGAGCTAGATGAGTGCTTAGCCTTGCCCGATCTTGGTGCTAGCATTAATCTAATTGCCTCTTTCCGTGTGGAAGAAGCTTTCGCTCCTGGAACTTACTCCGACTCGCATGACACTCGAACTCGCAAACCGATCGGTCGTTCATCCAAAAGGTGTTGCCGAAGATGTTTTTGTAAATGTAGGAAAGTTTTATTTTCGACCGCTTTTATTGTTAGTAGATTTTCGATTTCGATAAGACACTCGGGTTACCCTATTCTCGGGAGGCTTTCTTGAGGACAACATCCGAAGCTTTAATCGATGTACATAGTGAAGAATTGACTCTTCTGTGTCCTAATGATGAGGCTATTACAATTAAAGTCGGCACACTTCGGATACTCCGTTATTATTATGATGGAAACGGTTCACATCAAAGTTCAAATGTTTTAGCACGTTGCTGGTAAGGAGTATGCTCTCAAGAAGGCTTCGATTTTCTGGATAGGTTCAAGATGGAAATCCCTACTCCTTCGGTTCTTTCATTGCTTTTTTTCTTCCCCCTTGTTCACTCCTTTTGAATGAGGAGATTTCATTTTGGAAGAGATTAAAGCTTGTCTTTCAAATGATTCAATTCCACCGGGAATTGATGATGCCGACTTTGATCCGAAGGGAGACATTCGTCTTCTTGAGAAGTTATTAAACAATGATCCATCATCTCCTCTCCCTCTGAAAGGGTTTAATATTGAGGAACTTAAAACAATAAAATCTTCTATTGATGATCCTCCAGAGCTTGAGCTCAAGGATTTACCGTCTCATTTTGAATACGCGGTTTTTAGAAGGAACGATAAACTCACCCGTCATAATTCTAAAAGAGTTTAAGATGAGAAAGTCGCCCTTTTAAAAGTTCTTAAGTCACACATCGGGCCACTCGCATGGAAAATATCCGACTTTAAGGAATTAGATCCTCGTTTTTGTAATACAGGATATTAAATGAAGGATGATGACATAGCGGCGGTTCCACATCAAGAAGGGTGTATCCAAAAATTCATGTGGTTATCCAAAAAGGAAGTTTTCAAAAACTCCTAGATGCCGGGATTGATTTACCCGTATTCGATAGTAGTATGGGTGAGTTCATTCATTGTGTGCCTAAAACGGGTGGCATGACCGTAGTTAAAAACGAAGATAATGAGTTAATTCCTACTAGGCTAGTCACCGGATGGTGTGTTTGTATTGATTACCGTAAGCTTAATGATGCCACTCGTAAAGGATCAAATTTCCGTTGCCTTTATGGACCCAAATGCTGAAACGTTTAGCATGGACGCTTACTATTGCCTTTTAGATGGTTGCTCAAGATGTTTTCAAATCTTTGACCCGCAACACCAGAGAAGACCACCTTCACTTTCCTTATGGGAGTTTGCTACCGAACGTATGCTCTTTCGGCTTATGTATTGCTTGTCGAACACAGTCCAAAGGTGCCATGATGGGCCATTTTTAATGATATGATCGAGGAAACGATGGAGTCTTCATGGGACGATTCTCAGTCTTAGGGATTCTTTCTCTCACGCTTTCCCTTTAGACAAAATGGCTTAAATGGTGCGAAGACATCACTTTGTTCTAATTAGGAGATGTGTCATTTTCGGTTAAGAGGATCATGTCCTCGGCACATATGATTTCACACTGTCTCCTCGGAATTTCTTTACTAATAAGTCCGAGATTGAGGTCGACAGAGCTAAAGTTGATGTTATTGCTAAACTCCCTCATCCGACTTCCGTAAAAGGAGTTAAAAGTTTTTTAGGTCACGCCGGGTTATATCGTCGATTTATTCAAGATTTTTCTAAAAATCGCGGCACGATGAACATCTTATTGAAATGGAAACCCATTTATTTTCTCAAAAGGAATGTATTGAAGCGTTTAATTTACTTTAAATGGAAGTTAAACGAAGCCTGATTTTAGTTGCCCCGATTGGGACCTACCATTTGAAATCATGTGTGACGCTAGTGATTATGCGGTAGGTACAGTTTGGGGAAACGAAGGACCAAAACATTTTCAGCTTATACATTATGCAAGTAAGACATGAGGATGCTCAACAAATTACACGACTACGTAGAAAGAATTATTAGTCATGCTGTATGCTTTTGAGAAATTATGGTCTTACTTAGTCTTATCAAAGGAACCATAGTATATACGGACCACTCGGCTCTCAAGTATCTTCTTGCTAAACAAGATGCTAAACACGAGATTTGCTCTAGTAGGTTTCTTCACTCAAGAATTTGATGTCATTATTAGGGATAAAAAAAGAGTGGAGAATCTCGCGGCAGACCATTTATCAAGATTAGAAAATCCTGATCAAGGTGATCTCGAGAAAAAGGAAATTACCGAAACATTTCCTCTCGAGACCCTCGGAATGATATCTTTTCATGGTGATTCTAGTACCCCATGGTTTGCCGACAATTGAAATTACCATGCAGGGAATTTTATAGTGAAAGGGATGTCGTCCCAACAAAAGAAAAAATTCTTTAAGGATGTAAAAGCACTTTTTTTAGGACGGTCCGCTACTGTTTAGGTTTTTGTGCGGATCAAGTGATTAGATGATGTGTTCACGGCCAAGAAGCCATTGATATCCTCATGGCTTGCCATAATGGACCCACCGAGGGACATCATGATGCGAACTACATCGCTAAGAAAGTCTTTGATTCTGGTTTCTATTGGCCAAAAATTTATCGCGATGCCCATGACATGGTGAAGTCATGTGACTCATGTCAACGTCAAGGCAAAATCTCATACAAAAGTCGATAATGAACTCTAATATTGCAATTCGAGTATGCGAGATCTTTGACGTATGGGGCATCGACTTTATGGGACCATTCTTGTTTTCTCGAGGGAATAAGTACATTCTTATGGCCGTTAACTACTTGTCTAAATGGGTTGAAGCAAAAGCGCTCCCCACTAATGATGCCCGAGTCGTCGTTAAATTCTTGAAATCTCTTTTTTCCTGATTTAGAACTCCTCGTGCTATAATTAGTGATCGCGGTACTTACTTTTGCAATGACCAATTCGGAAAAGTTATGCTTAAGTATAGAGTTACCTACCACCTTTCTACCGTGTATCATCCACAAACGAGTAGACAAGTGGAGGTTTCAAATCTTGGTTTAAAACGTATCTTAGAAAGGACCATAGGCGAAAACCAAGCTTCATGGTCCGATAAGTTAGATGATGCTTTATGGGCCTTCCGTACCGCATTCAAGACACCCATCGGGTGCACTCCTTATAAGCTTGTGTACGGAAAGGCTTGTCATCTTCCTATCGAACTTGAACACAAGGCCTATTGGGCCTTAAAGCATTGTAATTTTGACCTTAAGACCGCGGGTGATCACCAGAAAGTTCAAATGAATGAATTAAATAAACTCTGGTATCAAGCTTACGAGAACTCTTTAATCTACAAAGAAAAAACAAAGAAGATTCATGACTCCAAGATTAAGAACTGCGTTTTCAACGTTGTTGATCAAGTTCTTCTCTTCAATTCTCGATTAAAGATTTTCTCGGGAAAGCTCAAAACCCGTTGGACCGGACCGTTCACTGTTGCTCAAGTTTTCCCTTATGGAACCGTCGAGTTATCTCAAACCGACGGACCAAACTTCAAGGTGAATGGTCATAAACTTAAGCATTATTTTAGAGGGAACATACCACCGATGGTTGTCTTGGATCTCCAAATTATAATTACTAATTAAATATACCTTTTTCCCTATGATCCATTAAATTCGGGGTCGAGTCAGGCTCGTGACTCGGTTAACACAAACAAGCGCTTCGTTATGTGGCAAACCAATGTTACTCCTATAGTAATAGTATATTAGTATTTATATTTTTGATAAGTGTGATGTAAAGGAGCTCGGCCTCATCTCTTCTCGTGTTCGTGTTTATGTTTTATGTCCAGGATTGCCCAGATTTTGAAGACTCTCGTGCTCGTGGTTTTGTCCATCGTCACTCGATCTTCAATCCTTAGCATGCTTATTTATGGGAATCTGATGTCCTAGATCTTATTGATTAACGTTTATCTATTAGCATAATTAATAAAGGCTTTAGATTTGCCGTAGAGACCCCTTAATATTTAGATTATGCCTTGAAATTAGTATGGTGATGGCAGTCTCACATTGAGGACAATGTGTCATTCTAGTATGGGAGGGGGGTATCTTTCGATTTGATCTAACTTGCATTTGCCTTGTCTTCACGTAACCCCGTTTTGCCATAAAAAATATGTGATTTTAGGCCAAAATTATAAAATTTCAAAAATAAAATAAGTGTTTTGACATGAATTTTTATCTTTTTAAAGATAAATTTGACTTGATAGAGACATGTTGCGCTTTGCTTGCCCCTTAAATACATAATTCAAGTTTTTGCTAGTCTTTTATACAAGAAGCTTTAAAATGCGAATTCTAGCTTGAAAAAGCCAAGAGTTTGTGTTGATCCCGTTTATAACAGATCATTTGTTAGCTTGTTGAAGCTTTTAGTCACCTTAGATAAATCCAAGACCCAAACTAAGGTTAGAAACACACTTGTGATTATGTATATATATATTACTATGCGGAATCTAGTATATATCTCATAGACGTTTCAATAAGTATTAACAAATTAGACTTCTCTCTACTTAATTATTGCACTAATAACCAAAGACAACTATATGTTTTTATAACAACTATTGTACTTTGTTTGTGTTCAATTGTCATATCTTTCTTACTATGCTGTAGAGGTTCCGTTCTATACACTAACAAAACCTAATAGGCTTACTAATCGCGTTATAAGATAATGGTATCTATTCCTAATTTATCTCATGCATATCTCATAAGCTGTACTAATACAATACACTAGCAGTACTAATACTAACTAACAGTACTAACTATTACTGGAAGTACTAACATTGTACTGGCTGGTACTAACTATTAAAGATAGCAGTACTAAAGACTTAGATCTTATTTCTTAATTTTCATTAACAGCAGTAGTCTCTCACTAGCTGTATTATTCTTGAGCAGCAATATTAATCTTGTAGGATGCTTTAGATTCCTAACACAATCTCCCCTTAAAACTTTTGATTTACTCTAAAATCATAAGTTTCTTCTGGATTAGATCTTCTTCATATGGATGAGGATTCTTTCAACTTTTTCTGCTTCTCTTTAATTTGTGATCTTGTAAACTTGATTAGATCAAATGCCATGGTGACTTTTTCTTTAGCTTTGACAGCTCAGTTTATCATTTTCTCCGTATTTCACTTTTTGAGTGGGTATTTTCCTCAACAAAGCATGGTGTTATCCATAGGAGTATCAGTCAAATACATTGATTGAACTTCATGAGTTTTCTATAAGCTCCATCTTCGTAACCTTCAACTTCTCTTGGTCTTCCAGTATCTCATTCTGCTATTTCTGGATCAAAATACAAAACATCATCTCATATCTCCCCAACGTATTAATTACTTTTCTTCTAGAGAAACTGAATCTTCAAATTCTTTCTTGAACACAATTTGTAAAAAACCTTCAGGTCATCTCTGTCAAGTCTTCTGAATAATGACTTTGTACCTTCATGAAAGCTTATAGTTCCATCTGCTCTTGTTAACTTGTATGTTTCCATATCTTTCATTTCCATTCGACCAAGTAGTTGATACTCCCAATTAACTATAGGGTATCTAACAGAGAGAAATTCTGGAGTCACAGATTCTTCTTCATCTTTAAGAACTGATAACCACATTCTTAAATCTTCTTTTTCTTGTTCAAAGTCATCAGATTCTTTTTCTTTCTTCTGTCTCTTTGAGTTGTCTTCAACTTGTTTGTCACTTGCTCTTCTTCTTGCAAGTGTTTTTCTTCTTGTTTCCAACGCTTTCTTTAATCATTATAGGGGCCAGGTTCCCTTTTCATCTTCTGACCCTATAGGAATAAAAGTTATTGACTGATCCATACTTTTCAAAAATGGTTGATGTCATTATAGCTAATTCTCTTGAAAGTAGCTTTCCTTATAACCTCCTTGGTTCTTCAAGTAAGTTATCATATTCCTTCTTGCTTGAGCTATTGACACAGATTTATTCTTCAAAGCATGATATCTTAGTACACTTGGATCATTCCAGTCAATTCCTATAGATTGAGTAGCTTCTGTAGGGACTTGTTGTCTTTCATCCAGTTGCCTTTGCAATTCCTAAGCTGCTTCCAGATTTAGTCTTTCTTCTTCTTCTTCTTGCAAAGCTCTTGCTTCCTGTTCTGCATTAAATCTGGCTCTTTCTTCTTCTTCCATCTTCCTAGTTGTCTCCTCATCCATACTCAACTGTACTTGAGTTGTTTTCTTAACCTTCTTTGGAGTAGCAGGTTCTTCCATTATAGCCTTTCCTTTATCTTTGGCACTCCTTCTTGTATACACATGAGCTTCAGCAGTACTAACCTTTGTAACTTTTGGAGGACTAGCAGTACTAATCTCTATCTCACCTTTCTCACCACTTCCATGTTCTTCAATAATTTCAGTGGGAGTCTCTTCTTGTACAATTACTTCAGTTTCATCACTGGGCTTCTTATAAACTTCCTCTTCCTATGGAATCCAATAAATACCTTCATTTTGTACTAGAGAAATTGTTGGATCTTCATTAATTTGAGAAATCTTCCTCCCAATTTTGGAAGAATCTCTGCAATATTCATCATCTGAAGAATAAATCTTTGCCTTTTCCTTGTCTTGCCAGAATTTAGTCTTGTACTCAGTTTCTTTACTCTATGTATAACTTGGTGAGAGCAGTATATTAGTCTTCTTTGTCTGCAGTAATGGTCCTTCTCCAATCCATCAAGCATGATCATTCAATTTGTTAACCAAAACTGTCAAATCATTTTGTTGCATGCTACCCTTAGCACTTTTATGTGAGTGAACAACATGGAGAGGTGAATCATAGGGCATAGAAGCAGTCTCCTCTGCCTCATGGGTGGGTTGAATTGGTTCTGGTGAAGGGGATGGTTGAGTGGGTTGTGGAGATAATGATGGTGAAGATGTGATCCTTGAGGGTGATTGTTGTTGCTCTTCATCATGTGCTTGTACCAACATACTCTCAAACAATGGTGTTACTACCCCTGAATACCCCTTAGAGGCTCTCCTCATATTACTAAATAGTTTACTTGTCAGAGTAGGAGTGGGATAGGTTCTAGTATGAGGCAAGAGTAACCTTTGTTGTTTGTTAAGAAGAAGTTGAATAAACCTGGGATACAATAAGAATTTGTGTGGGCTATCCAAGTTCTTAACCATAGCTTCAAAGATGAATTTGGAAAAGTTAAACCTCCTGCTTGTAGCTAGACAGATGATTGTTGTAGCAATGTTGCTACTGAATTGATCACATGTTGTCTTCTTGGAGCTCAGGCAATGTAGAATTGTATGGATAAAGAACTTCCACTGGGGTGAAAAATGTCCTTTAAAGAATATAAGGCTTTCAGAATTGGTCAACATACCACTATGTGCTAATTACTCAATTAATTTCTTCATTGGAGAGGAAGTAATGCATTCTGCATCTTCTAACTTCAAATGTTTCTCAAAGGAAGCTTCAGTTTATGAGCTTTCAATGTCCATCAATAGATTGCAGAAATAGGCTTTTAAGTCTTCCGCGGTAGTGCTCAATAACAACTGTCTTCCAATATTGTTCACTAAGGTACACAAAATTTATGGTATTTTCAGTAAGGGCATAGTTGATATGCTTGAAGTAAGAAATCTAATCTCCTCTCTTTTCCTCCTCTCCGTTGTTGTGTTGAGAGAGATTCTAGATTTTCTTACTTCAAGCCTTATCTATATGCCCTTATACTGATAATACTTTATTTTGTGTCCCTTACTTGAACCAATTTTTGGGGAACTGTTGTTATTGTGCACTACCGTAGGAAGGTCCTTAAGCTATTTCTGCAACTATTGATGGACATGAAAAGCTCATAACTGAAGCTTCTTTGAGATGACTATTTGAAGTTCGAAAGATGCAGAGGCATTTCTGCACTCTCCAATGAAGAAATTTTTGAGTATTTAGCACATATGGGGTATGTGGACAAATTATGATGCCTTACATTTCTTTAAAGGATCATTTTTCACCCCTAGGAAGTTCTTTATCATACCCTATTCTTACATTGTTGAGCTCCAAGAAGACAACAGGACAATTCAGTAACAACATTGCTACAAACAATCATCTATCTTGCTTTAATAGCAGGAAGTGGTTCCGTTAGATGAAATACACATTGATGATAAACTCCACTTTGTTGAAGAACCAGTGGAAATCTTGGAGCGTGAGATCAAGAAGTTAAGGCGAAGTCGTATTCCCATCATCAAAGTTCGATGGAACTCCAAGAGAGGTCCTGAGTTCACATGGGAACGCGAAGATCAGTTCCGGGAAAAGTATCCGCACCTCTTCACAAAAACCGCACCCTCAAAAAATGTTGCATCTTGAGCCTTGGGACAAGGCTCTCCTAACGGGTGGAGACTGTAACATTTCTCATTTTCAGGTTATTTACAACTTTAATAAATTCCATTATTTATTTTTAGAGTTTTACGCGTTCGCTTTTAATTATTAACTTATAGTTAAATCGCGTAAACTAAAAATCAACGTTCAATGTAAACGGACATCAAACAAATTAAAGTTTACATCAAGCAAGTGTTATATGATTATTAGGAGTATAATTTATAACTTTTCATAATTTATTTTTGTTGGTTACGTAAAACGCTTACGTTTCGCAATAAATTACATTCGGTCGTACCCGGAAGCACCTTTACCCATCTACACTCAAACAAATACCCACATTTATACCCAATACTCAAAATTTATTTATTTTGCTTACTTATATCTCTTATAAACCGGACCTAAGCTTATACATAAGAAATAAATACAAAACTTTCACTAATTCCTTTTCTACACATGTTATATCTTACACTATTGTACTTTGGACCCAAGTTACTAAAGATTGGCTTGTCACTTGTACTTCCCCCCCCCCCATTTCAGCCATGAGCTTGCCTAGGGAGGAGGAGAGGTCTTTTGACCTTGTCCTTAAACCACTTACACTCCCATGGTTTCATTTGAGCTTGTTTAGGGTTTTCTTGCACTATAAAAGGAAAGCCCTAGGTCCATAATTATACTCTTACACTTCCTACAAGCAAATCAAAGCAAGAACTCTCTCCTTTTGATCCAAAACCCACGGCATACCTTTATTGTGCTAGGGTTTCATTTTAATTTTTCATCCAAGGCATTCCAAGTATTCAAGTGTTCATTCCAAGGTTACCTAAGGTTACTCAAGGTGTTAACAAGCTTGGATTCGGGTTTAACAAGGAATTATCAAGAAAACATATTTAGGGTTTTCTTGATTAGGGTTTTGATTTTGAAGGCTTGGTTAGGGTTTACATCTTGTGTTCATCATCCTACTTGTCTTCTAAAAGGTCCATTTAAAGTATTCCATGTTCATTCATTCATTTCCTATTGTGTACATACTTGTTGTATAAGTTAATCACCACCTAGATTCATTTTAAAGTTATATAAAGTGTTTCAGGATTTCATATGAACAATTGACATGAACATTTAGAGGACTTAATACTTGTAAGATATACGGTACAACACTTGGTGAAATTATGGTGCAAAGTTCTTAAACAAAAATGATTGTAAACAAAAATCTTGTGGTCCTATTTTATACATTTACTAAACCTGTGAATTCACCAACTTTATGTTGACGTTTTAAAGCATGTTTTTCTCAGGTCAATAAGGTATGAGAAACAAGGATACATTGGTGGTCACCATTTTGGAGTCATTACTATAAAGATTTGGATGCATTACATTTTGGGAATATTTGTTATGTCTTAAAATCTTTACTTTTCATGGATGAACTATTTAAGCTTCGGGCTATTGTAACAAACAAGTCTATTTAATCCAATGTATCAATTTTAAACGACTCATATAGAGGTCGTTCTCATATCTTGTGCTGTTGATCTATGAAGTAACACTCTCCAACCCATATTCCGCTGCGACCCATTTTGGGGGTGTTACAGTATCAATACCAAGCTGAAAACAAGAATTCATGTATAAGTACATATTCCGCTTGAGCGGCGGGACTCTAAAGACGCTGAAAAAGTTTTGCATGTCAAAATATATAAGAATAAATGTAAGAAGACACTTCCAATTATCTTCAGCCAAATAAAAGACACCTTAGATTACCTACGATTGTACACAACTCATATCATCGCTAAAGAAACGCGCTCTGCACAAAACGACATCACATGGACTACATTTACATAAAGAAACACAAACAAATATCCACATCAAATAGTATAAATTGTTTGGTGTTCTTTTATCCACATCATATGCTATAAACCACAATATCCCTAAACGACTACCAATTTTATATGCTTTCTACAAACACAAATCGTAACTGCGGGTTTCATAGATGCTATAGGGCGTGTCTTATTTGACTCTCAATAGAAATGCAAGCAAAAGCGTTTAACACGGTCAAGCCCTAAACTAAACACCAACGCAGAGTACGAACCCACAAGTAAAAAACTTTAACCACAATCATAAATCTACATAAAACACAGTTGTTACCTACACCCTGAACAAGCTGGAAATTATTAGGCCTTACGGTTGCCAAGGCAAGTCAGGTACGACTATAAATTAGCCTTAGGCGTCCCTCAATTTCACGCTGCAAAACAACAAACCCTAAACATCATTAGTGACAAACAAAATACAGGGCATACAACCTATGTAATTTTTCGTGGAACAAAACATATATGAAATGAAGAGCTTACAACAACGGGTTATAAACAGATCATACAGACAAATTTGGAACATGGCATTCTCACCTAGTAAAACATACCAAACCCAAAAACACATTAGTGACAAACAAAATACAGGGCATACAACCTATGTAATTTTTCGTGGAACAAAACATATATGAAATGAAGAGCTTACAACAACGGGTTATAAACAGATCATACAGACAAATTTGGAACATGGCACGCTAAGCACATCACATTGTGACCGAAAACCATTCCATTTTGACACAGCCAAACAAAACAAAGCTTATAGCACCTACTGTCCCAAATAAAAGTGCACCACAGTGATTTTTAACACCAAAATAAAGCAAAGAAAGGCGTTTAACACAACCAATTCCTAAACCAAACACAGACGCGGACCACGAATCCGTAGGTAAAAACCTTTAAGCATAATCGAAAAGCTACATAGAACAAAGTTGTTACCTACACCTTGAACATGTTATAAAAGTGCAGAAATAGTATGAAAGTCCCAATTAACACGTTTATATGGAAATATAAGAACAATTAATATGCATGCAACATAGTATATAACTTTTCAAATTTGTAATGCTTTATTAATAAGAATCAAACTATTACAAAGTGTTATGGATCACACTTGTTGAATGACAATGTATGTTTACTCTTTGAACAATAAATTTGACAAATTATTAAGTTTACAAGAAAAATTGTCTAGACTCGCTGATAGGATCAGGTGACTAGTTGTAAGTTCAACAAAGGGAGTAAAATGAAACTATACTAACGACAACAATAAGTGATAACATTTACTCCCACAAAAATTCTATATTTATAGTGGTACGAGGTTGACTCCTTAGTGGAGGTATTTAGGATGTGTCACGTATTTAGGATGTGTCACGTATCTAGTGGAAGAGTACGTCTGCATTTAATGCACATCCATTCTTGAGAACATCCTACCCATACTTTTGTGAACAGTTCTGCCAACTGTTCACTTCTTTCACCAACTCGTACTAGGAGGTACTTTAATTCGAAAGACTCTTTTGTCCTGTTATTTTTCTTTATCGAATTTTCCCGCCTAAACACATTAAGAGATAAGAGCTTTACTCAGTTTGTTTATCTCAAAGAGTAATGAAGATCATCAAGGTATTGACACCCCTGACTCACTTCAAACCTTCAACGTATTCCATTGTTGAGGTTAGTTACTAAGCCCTACGATCTCTTAGTAGATTTAAACATAAAACCCCCTAAGTATAAGTCAAACTAAAGTTAGTTCAGTTTGCGTCGCTAAAGAAAGTTCAGCATCAGTTCTTCAGATACTTAGAAGATCAAGATCATCTTCACTTCAGTTTATGTGGTGGTTCAGAAACTGAAGACAAGACCTTAGTAAGAGCTTAAGTTTAGCTTGGTTGACAATTCCAAGCTGAACGATGTCTATCTCCTTAACAGAAGACTGAAACGAAATGTTTCACTTCTTAAAGGTTTAAAAGGCAAGAAAAAGATTGCTTTATGCCAAAAGGAATAAAACAATCTCATTAGGAATGAATACTTCTACAGTTGTTATAGAAGTACTTCAACTTTCGTTAAAGGACTGTACCTGGTACTATAAAGCATGGCTGCATTAAATGGTAGCTCAACCACCCATTTAATGATTGTCATGAGTATTAAGATAACTTGTAAACCTTAATTCCTTTGCCTATAAAAGGAAAGGGATGTTGAGAGTAAATGTTATCTCTTCCAATTAATGTGAAACATGTTGAAGAGTTCATTTATCTCTTAAACAAACTGAACAGAACTGTTGAAGTTGAAGCTTTGGTTCTAGTCAAGTAGTTTGTTTTCTTATTCTTATAACTTTGGTTAGAGATTAAATTCAAAGGAGATAACACCCTAATTGTCATTTAACCACTTTGTTATTCCGCAAGCAAGGCGTGTCATAGATTCTTTATTTGATTCTAATAAGAACCTATACGTTGAAAAGTTACTTCTATGTGTTTTAAACTTACTCTTTATGTTCATACATATCTGTTTAAAACTCACTTTGTTGCCATGGAATGTGATTAGTTTAACTTGATAAACCCTATATCACATTCAATGGGACCAACAAGTGGTATCAGAGTAGCTTGATTTGTAAAACCTTTTCAAAATCTAAAAATCAAGATCCATTAAAGATGGCAGAAGAAGTACCACAAACTCTTAAATATAGGGGTGGCTAGTTAAATGATGCTCCTGTACTAGAAGTGGAAAATTTCATCAATTAGAAAAAAGGTTCATGTACCATATCATTGGCATTAAACCTAAATTTTAAAACATCATTAAAAATGGTCCTTTTATCCCCATGACAGTTGGTTAAAGGAAACCAGAAGGGCAATGGACAGCAGATGAGAGAAAGGATGCTAATTTAGACCAGCGACTTAAAAGTCTCATTATGTCTGTCCTTCCAGATGACCAAATGAACTCTGTCATAAACTGTTTAATAGCTAAATCCACATGGGATGACCTGATACTGTATCATGATGGCCCCTTTGATGTGAAAGAAAGTAGGGTCATGGACCTAAAACTGTGTTACAACACCTTCAAATTCAAAGAAGGTAAAACTCTAACACAAAATTTCACCAGATATAAAGCTTTGATTAATGAGTTAGTAAATGATGGCATCAAACTTTCAAAGCTTAAAATAAATACTGGTTTTATAAATGGGTTACCAAAGAAGTGGCCAAGTTTCTGCCAAAGTCTCAGAAACACAAATCATGTGAAAGAATCTGAGCTAGCTTCTCGATTGGGCAAACTCAAATATGAAGAAAACCTAATAGATAGTATTTATGAGACTAAAAAGAAGAAATATCGTGTATCTGCAACACCTCTGTCAACTGCCTTCTTCTCTACCTTTATTGTCCAGGACTTTCAAGATAGTCCTGATGATGAAAAGGATACAAGAAGCAGTCAAGAGTATATGAATGACCTAGAAGAAGAATATCAAGCAAGAGCTCTTTTAGCTAAGTCTAAAAGATTCTTCTAAAAGGGTACTCAAAGGTTCAGCAGTGCAAAAGCAACTGACCAAACTGAATGTTACAAATGTGGCAGGAAGGGTCACTTTGCAATAGACTATTTTTCTAAAAAACAGTCCTTTCATTTCAGTCACATTTTCAACTAAAACTTCTTAGTTCCTCTCAGCACAAACCAGAACTATGGCCCACCAAAGACTTTGAAGTCAAGTACAACAAAGTCAAGGCTAAGCTGGATCTCTTCAGTTCTAGTGCTTCAGCTTCCAAATCTTCAATGGTCAAGAATAAAGGGCTTATTGTTGAAGCTTATGAATAGGATAAAGAAGAAGTGTCACCAGATAATAATGAAATGGTTGAAGTAAAGGTACTCATGACACTTGTTAATGATAATGATTATGTCAGCAAAGAAGGTACCAGGAATGGTGAATAGATAAAGATCTCTATGAGAAAGGTACACACTCTTCTTGAAATGGAAGATAATTGGTATGTGCTTAATTACACATACCATTTTCCATTAAAAACGGACTTAAAAGACTAAAAACGTACCAAAAATACATTGTATTTGTATGTTTTGCATTTGTATTGTGCAGGAAACGGATATTCAAGAAAAGGACAAAAACAAAGCTAAAAAGGACAAAACCGAGCACAGGAATGAAAAGAGCGTGAGTAAAAGTCAAAGTCAAAGTCAACCGAAGTCAAAAAGTCAACAAAAGTCAGCCCGACAAAGTCAACGGTCAAACTCGAAGCCAAAACCGAAGAAATTCTTAATGGGCCACCCTTACCCATTTAATGGGCCGGGGCAGCCCGTTAAGAGTTATATTGAAGACCAAATGGGCCCAAAAAGCCCAAAACCGTTTATATACCCAAACCGGCCCAAGATAAGCCCAAATACAAGTTTAGGGGGCAAAACTGCCAACCCCCTAAACTTGAAGGTTTTATTTTGCCAAATCATGATACTGGTAGGATACTCCAAGCAGAGTCACAAAGAAACACAACTGATCCTCTAGTTGCTGTCACTGACTGATTATGATTTAGCGGATGAATCTTCAGTCTATAGTACCCCTCTTCCTCCACTAGAGAAGTTGGCTGGTGCTGAACCTGTCTCTAGACCAAAGACTATCAAATCAATTCTAAAGTCAATATCCACATTCAAAGCTGAAGTCCTAAAAGGTGTCTTTATAATTGAACCATCCTTAGCTCTTAATAAGGATAAAAAAAGTACTTTAGCTTTAAAGATTAACTCAGTTCCTGCTAGTAAATTAAAGAATGGGAAAATTAAAGATGACCCTCCTTTAGCTATTGTAATGAAAGAACTTAATGAACTAGAATTACAAATTAGCAAGAACCAATCATCTTATTCCAGAATAACAAATCTCAATAGGTTTCCCAAAATTCACTTCAAAACAAATACAAAAAACAATTCAAAAAGGGTTGTGATCTTTGTGGTTTAAACAATCATCTCTCTGAAAATTATTATAAAATTTGTTTTGTAAAAAGTGTGAGAGAACTGATCACAAAACCTGTGATCATGCAAAATTCATGTCCACAATGAACATGTCTCTGGATCTCAAGGGTTAGGGTGGATCTTCTGTTGGTCCCACTTCAACACTTCTATAGATCGAATTCCTTAAGCTTGTTTAAGGTTTAGTTATATTAGAAAAATCTAACACAACTATAGTAGAAACTTTGAGTGAATGTATTAAAGATTATGTGGAATCTAATCTTTAATAAGAAGAATTTTCAATGGAACAGTAAAACACAATAATTCAACAAAACAAAAAAGCTCCAATATTATTAAGCAAATAATACGAATACTCTCAAAGTATTAGGATTACAAAGACATTGAAGCTATGATAATTCTATGAATGACTCATTTGGTTTTGATACGTGTATTGGTATTGATTTGGTTTTTGATATATGTGTTGGTATGTGTTTGTATGTTGGTATATATTGGTATATCAATCTCTATGCCCTAGGACCTACTTTTATACACCAAGGAGTCCTAAACGGCTTACAATACTTTCCTAAGTAATCATAATCTTCTAAACAAATAACTTATACATATCTTTTACCAAACTTTCTCATACAAATCACATAAGCAGTACTAACTAACTTAGCAGTACTAACTTCTTCACTAGCAGCATTAACTCCTTCAGTAGCATTAACTTTGTACTAGCAATAGTAACTTTACACTAGCAGTAGTAACTTTTGTACTAGCAGTAGTAACTACTTAGCAGTTTTTCTTCTAAGTCTCTGAGCAGTCTTAACTTCCACTACCAGTAGTAACTTCCTCTAGTAGTAGTAACTTTCTCTAGCAGTAGTAACTTTGTACTGACAGTTGTAACTTCACCAGCAGTCTTAAACACTTAGAATAATTTTCATTGAAATTCTCCAGTAGCACTAACCTTGACTAAGCAGCATTAACATCAATAAGAACAGTAGTAATTCCAAACAGCATCAAGAAGCTTTTAATCCCAACAATCCTCCCCTAAACTTGATATTTATCTCCAAAATCATCAAGTTTCTTCATTGAAAGCTTCATTAATCACTAGAAGGATGCTTCTAAACACATCATTGATTCTTAAGCTGTTTTGTAAGAAGTTTAAGAAGCTGATATGCCATTTCACTGAAATGATCACATTGAAGCCTCTTGTTTAACATATCAGTAATTTAGCAGGTGTAAGGGGATATCTCTTTTCTACCAGCATGTGAATGTGCATATGTTGCATTCTTAAGGAATGAACTCCACATGAGTCATATAGTTTCTAATCCAACACTCCGTAATCCTGTTGATTCCTCTAGACTATGTCTTCAACATGTGGTTCAAACATTATCTTTAAATCTCCCCATAGAATCAAATCTAAGTCCTCCACTGGTCTTGTTGATCTATATTTAGCTTTTACCAATTTCCATAGAGTTTCAAAATCTTCCTTGTCAAAGCTTTTAAGCATATGACTGAAGACTAAGTACATATTTAAACTTCCATCAGCTTTGATGATCTGGTAATAGTTTTTCTTTCCTTCTTTATGAATCTTCCAGTCAACAATGGTTAGAGGCTTAGTAGCCAAAGGAATAGCATCAATTGCTACTTCCTCTTCATCAGGAAAATTTTTCATGAGCTCTTTAATCTTAGCTGCTTCTTGATCATCATCCACCTTTTGCTTTTTAGTGACCTCTTGTTCTAGCCCATCTCCTGCTCTCTTTGAACTACCTTCCACCAAGTCTGTTCTATAATCCACAAATATGTTCACCCTTTTGAAAGCCTTGTCAAACAATTCTTTGATAGAATTAAATTCTTTAGATTTCAAGTCTTTGTGCTTCTAACCTTTCATGTTCTTAAGGTAGGTAATCATGGTCTTCTTCTGTTGAGTTTTGGTTGGTGGTTTGTTCCTCTTCTCTTCTTCTCTTTTAGCTGCAAAGTGCTTTCTTCTTTGCTCTAGGAGTTCTTTAAACAATGTGGCTTTTTGTTTAGTTGTGAACTGCTAGCTTGCAGTCTTTAAGCCAACTGGTAATCAGCATCAACCTTAGCCTAAATATCATCCCATTCTTCAGTCAAGGCTACATTGGCTTCATCTTTCTCCCTTGCAAGTATCTCCTCTTCATCAAACTTAGCATGTAATCTGATAGCTTCTTGATCATCAAAACTGATTTGATCTTTCTTCTTCAAAGTCTTCTCAGGTTCTACCATAATTCCTTTGCCTTTGTCCTAAACATTTTCCTGTGATGGTTGTGAGGAAATTGTTGTTGTTGTTGTAGATGTACCCAGCTCAGTAATGACAATTCATTTCCTTAGAGTTGTAATTGTAGCAGTTGTTGTAGTTGTAGTAGCACTAACCTTTGTACTGGCAGCACTAACTGGTACACTTGTCTCTTCTATAACATCCCCTTTTACCTTAGATTTTACACTTTTTAAAGCAGCAAGTGCTTGAGCCAAAGTAACTTCATCAACAGTTAAATTCACATCTTTAGTAGTAACTTCTTGTTCTGCTAACACCTCATCACCAGTCAAAGTATTCACATCAAACATATCAGCATCATCTTGATCATTAACCAGGGTAATGTCTTCATCAGCATCAATAGCATTTATCCTCCCCTGTTTGGATGCATCCTCACCCAAACTTTCTTCATCTCCAGGGGATTCTACCCTAGCTGTAAGACCAGCTTTGTATAGCCTTTTAAGCCCATGAGTTCTTGACCTCTTTTTCTGTTCATGCTTCTTGACCCTCCTCTTTAAACTAACAATCTCTTTAGCTTGTGTGGTCTTTGTCTTTTCTAAATCCAGAACTCTTGTTTGTAAATTGGTACATAATTCCATCAATTCATTAAGTTTTAGACTATCCTCACCACTTCAAAGTGTGTTACCTCTTGCGAGCAGTGGATCATTGGAATGTTTAGATACATTCTCAAACCTAGTTTGAGCAATAGTATCCCCCATGGTTTCTTGGCGCGGACCACCACCTGAAATAGTTCCTAGGGAACTAGATTCATTAGGTGTTGCCTCAGATTGGGTCTTAGCTATGTACCACTGTCCTGCTCTGCTTCTAAGCTAGAAGCAGTAGTGGCAGCCCTCACCAAACTGTCATCCAACTCCTTATAGACAGCCTCATCTACTACATGTTCAGTAGGACCACTAGACTGAGGTATCTGAGTGTCCTTTCTCTTTGGCTTCCGAGGTTTTTGTTTCTTTTAAGGTTGAGATGTTGATGGTTGAATAAAAGTGGGTGTGTGATGGGGATCAGTGGGTATTGCTGAACCTTTACCCATTTTTGCTTGATCTTGTACCACCATTGTTTGGAATAATGATGTTTCTCTTCTAGAAAAACCTTTCCCTACCCTTCTCATATTCCTAAATATCTTCTTAGTATGAGAGGGTGCAATATATATTTTGTTGTGAGTAGGAATCCCTTCAAGTTGTTTATCCAAAAAGACTTGTATAAACCTTGGATACATCAAAAATTTGCCCATATTATCCAAGTTCTTCATCATACTTTCAAAAATGTATTTTGAAAAGTCGAACTTCTTGTTTGTAGCTAAACAGATAATTGTAGATGCCATAGTGCTACTAAACTCATTCCATGCAGTAGTCTTAGAACTTAGGCATTGTAAAATAGTATGAATTAGAAATTTCCATTGTGGGGAAAATAATGCCTTATAAAAAGTAAGCTTATGTGAAATTTTCTCATACCCCATCAGTGTAAGCTGTTCAAAGATGGTAGAATTGGGTAGACAATCAACACATTCAGTATCTTCTAGTTGAAGATCTCTTCTCATAGTTGATTCAATTATGATTATCTTCTTTCCATCCACTGGGGCATGCAACTGTACTTCCTCATTGACAGTTTTGGCTTTGACAGTAGACCAGAACTGTTCTATGCATGAAATGTATATAGTGGGATTGATCGTTAATGCATATCTAATAGGATTTGAATTCAAAAAATCCACTATTTGCTCAAACCCTTCACTTTCTATGGGTTTAGACAAAAACATGACCAAATTGTGAGTATCTGCAAACTTTAGATCCGCCATTTGTGTTGGGTTTTGATGATGAATGATAAAATTGAGTTAAGGTTTGTCATTAGAGAGTATATGAGTGAATGAAATCGATTAAATGAGTGATTGAAACCCTTAATCAAAGTATTTATGAAAATACCCTCAACAACATTAACTTTCACCCAGCAGTAGTAACTCAGCAATAGTAAGTTATGCCTAGCAGCATTAATTTTCACTAGCAGTAGTAAGTTTATGCCTAGCACCATTAACTTTCACCATCAGTAGTAAGTTTATGCCTAGCAGCATTAACTTTCACCAGCAGTATTAAGTTTATGCTTAGCAGCATTAACTTTGAGTTACCAACATTAACTCCAATTCTATTCCAAACACTCTGTTTGTTTTTAATATATTCAACTCTTTTTCTGTTTTTCAACTCACCACTTTTCTCAATTCTTTTACTCACCAAATCACTCTGTCTGTTTTTATTCCACACAACTCTCTTTCTGTTTTTTCTCACCAATTCTCTCAATTCTTTTTCTCACCAAAACTCTCTGTCTATTTTCTCTAATAACCAGCTTTTCCATCATCAATCTAACACTTTTGTTTGCTTTTTCTGCAAAATGTTAGTACAAAAACCAAGAAAACATAATCCATAGCAATTTTCACAATAATCACAGTATTAATTATACCTAACAGCCCTTAATCAAAGTATTTATGAAAATACCCTCAACAACATTAACTTTCACCCAGCAGTAGTAACTCAGCAATAGTAAGTTATGCCTAGGAGCATTAACTTTCACCATCAGTAGTAAGTTTATGCCTAGCAGCATTAGCTTTCACGAGCAGCAGCAAGTTTATGCCTAGCAGCATTAACTTTCACCAGCATCAGTAAGTTTATGCCTAGCAGCATTAACTTTGAGTTACGAGTATTAACTCTAATTCCATTTCAAACACTCTGTCTGTTTTTAATATATTCAACTCTCTTTCTGTTTTTCAACTCACCGTTTCTCTCAATTCTTTTTCTCACCAAAACACTCTGTCTGTTTTTATTTCACACAACTCTCTTTCTGTTTTTTCTCACCAATTCTCTCAATTCTGTTTCTCACCAAAATCTTGGGCTATTTCTCTAATAAATTGCTTTTTCCATCATCAATCGAACACTTTTGTTTGCTTTTTCTGCAAATAATGTTAGTACAAAAACAAGAACATTAATCTTATAGCAATTTTCCACAATATCATATTAATTATAACCTAACAGTATTAAGTATATATAACAGTAGAAACTAGCAGTATTAAGTATAACTAGCAACACCAATTATCTTTTTAGACACGATAACGTTACCTAATTCATACAAAAACTCTTCAAAACATAAAGAGATAAAAGTTTTAGGATTTAATTCCAATACTAGGCAATATATATTGAAACCTACTTACATCAAAAGCTTTTGTAAGTAAATCTGCAACATTCTTGTCAGTATGGATTTTGACCATTTAAATAAACTTCTTTTCACTGCAATCCCTAATAAAATGATGTCTAATCTCTGTATGCTTTATTTTTTTTAATGAAAAACAGGATTTTTAATTATGCAAATAGTACTGTATTGTCGGTAAAGAGCTTGGTATGCCATTTAAAATTGTTTACCCATAATCAAGTAGTTGATTTTTTGAATTATAAAGCATTGTCTTACAACAACTTGAAGCAGCCACATACTAGATTTGATTCTGAATCCAAAGCACTTGTCCACAACCACTTGAAGCAGCCACATACTCAGCTTTTGTTGTGGAATTTGCAACCACTGTTTGTTTCTTGCACTGCCATGATATTAATCTACTTCCAAGGAATTGAAAACCTCCTGTTGTAGACTTTCTATCCAAGCTTGCTCCAGCATAATCACTATCAGTGTAAGCTACCAAATCAAAAGGAGAATCTTTTGGATACTAAGCCTAATTTTGGTTGACCTTTTAAGTACCTAAAAATCCTTTTCACAATATAAAGATGTGAAACCTTTGGATTGACTTGGTATCTAGCACATGCACATACTATAAACATGATGTCAGGTCTTGAAGATGTAAGATACATCAATGAACCAATCATTAACCTATACATATGAACATCCACTTCTTCACCGTCTTCATCTTTGAGCAGAGACTTCTGAGTTTCCATTGGTGTGCTTGCAGTCTTGACTTCTATAAACCTAAATTTCTTTAGAATTTCACCAACATATTTATCTTGACTAATAAATATGCCATCCTTCTTCTGCTGCACTTGTAATCCCAAAAAGAATGTAAGTTCTCCCATAGAACTCATCAGAAATTTCTCATGCATCAACTTCTTAAATGCATTGCACAACTCCTTCTTTGTTGAACCAAAGATGATATCATCCACATATACTTGGACCAGCAAAATATCACCTTTGTACCTTTTGATGAATAAGATTTTGTCAATTTTCCCTCTTCGAAACTCATTGTCCAACATATATGTTGACAAGGTTTCATACCAAGCTCTAGGAGCTTGATGTAGTCCATACAGTGCTTTTTTAACCTTGTACACTCTATCAGGAAAGTCTGGATCTTCAAATCCTAGTGGTTGACATACATACACCTCTTCTTCAATCTTTCCATAGAGAAAAGCACTTTTTACATCCATTTGATACACCACATAATCTTATAATGAAGCATAAGCTAAAAATAGCCTAATTGCTTCAATTCTTGCAACAAAGGCAAAGACTTCATCATAGTCAATCCCTTCTTCTTGTGTGTACCCTTGAGAAACTAATATTGCTTTGTTTCTAATCACAATTCCTCTTTCATCCTTTTTATTCCTAAAGACCCATTTAGTGCCTATAGCCCTTTTTCCATTTGGTAAATCCACTAAAGTCTAAACTTTTTGTAGCTTGAATTATAGAAGCTCTTCCTGCATACCCTCTATCTAGCTTGGATCCTTTAATGCATGAATTACCTTTTTGGGTTCTTCTTGTGATAAAAAGCAAGTAAACAAGCAGTTTTGAAGGTCTTTATGGTTTGTTCTTTGTTGAATAGTACTAACAAACCCATGTTCCTTCAAATTCTTTGACATATTTCTTGTTAGTGTAGCTGATTGCAAATCTCCAATCACTAGATTAAGAGGACGATCTTTATGAATTCTTGTAGTTGTTATAGGACTGACTTGGATTGTTGTATCCAAATTGTTCATGTCAGCCACTACACCATCATCTTCATCATCTCTTGTGAAGTCAAATACGCTATAATCTTCCAAAGCAGGCATATTTGGATCATCTAGAATTTCAATGCTTGTTTTTCCACCAACAACATTAATTTCATTTGTGCTAGTAGCATTAACATTGTTAGTGCTGTTAACATTATCTTCCTTCTCTTGATCATTATTTTCACTATCTTTTCTTGGATCTTCATCAACCTTCTTTCCATCATCACTTGAAGGTTTGGATCCATCATCATGAGAACTCTTTGGATCTTGGGAAAATGGTGGATCAACAGTCCATAATGGTAGCAAAATGTAATAATTGACATGCTCTATCTCCTTTCTAGCTTGACCTGTATTATCACTTGCTTTTGTTCCTGCAAAACCATTAGATTGTGTACCTGCAACAATTGGCTCATAATTCATTGTTTTTGTTAGTGCATCAATATCAAATAGCCAATCTGATCCACTCTATGCAACATTAGGAGTATTCTCACTAAACCTAATATGCAAGTTTTCTTCCACTATCCTTATTATGCTATTAAATACTCTAAAGGCTTTACTATTTAAAGAGTATCCAACAAAGAAACCTTCATCAGCCTTACCATCAAATTTGCCTAAGTGATCTATGGTATTGAGAATGGTAACAGGACACCCAAATGGTCTCATAAAACTTAAAGTTAGTGTTCTACCATGAAAAAGTTTATATGGGGTCTTGTTATGAGGCTTAACTACTAACACTCTATTTTGCACATAGCAAGCAGTATTAACTGCTTCTGCCTAAAAAGTAGTTGGCAACTTAGAATCAGCTAGCATAGTCCTAGCAGCCTCAACTAGTGTCCTATTTCTCCTCTCAGCAACTCCATTTTGTTGAGGAGTTCTAGCTACATTAAATTGTCTCAAAATACCCTTCATTTCACAAAACTGATTCATTTCTCTGTTCTTGAACTTAGTTCTATTATCACATCTAATCACCTTAACCTTGTGATCTACTAGATTTTATATCCCAGTTATAAAGGACTTAAGAATGCCACTAGTCTCATCCTTAGTAGCTAGAAAGAAAACCCATGTAAACCTACTATAATCATCTGTGACAACTAGGCAATACATTTTCTTCATAAGGCTTTTTACAAATGTTGGACCAAACAAGTCCATATGCAACAAATATAAAGGAAGACTGATTGAGTTCTTTGTTTTGGTCTTACAAGAGGCTCTGTGCTGCTTTCCCATTTGACAAGCAACACAAGTTTGATCATTTTCAAAAAGTTTAGAAGGTAAACCTCTTACAAGATTTCCCTTAACCAATTTATTCATGGTTTTAAAATTTAAGTGACCTAGCCTTCTATGCCAAAGTTTAGATTCATCAGATGTGGCTTTTGCAAAAAGGCAAGTTAAACCTCTTTTAGGAACTATGTTCTTTAAATCAACACTATACATATTGTTCTTTCTAGGTACTCTAAGTAAAACTTGACTTTCATCAATTAACTTAAAGTTTGGAGATAACACAATACATTCAGTGTCATTAAAAAGAACACTATTCTTTTTATCACACATTTGTGAGACACTAAAAAGATTAAACTTTAACTCTCTCACAAAATACACATTTTCAAAATCTAAATTACCAGTTTTAATGGTACCTTTTCCTGTAATTTTCTCTCCTTTAGGGTTCCCTCCAAAAGCAACATATCCTCCATCTATCTCTTCATACTGTGTAAGATAGGACATGTTCCCTGTCATGTGCCTTAAGCATCCACTATCAATTACTCCTTTATCCTGTAAATCCATTTGTGGATTGCCCTCTGAGTCTGAACTTGAAGATGAGTAAGCCATGAGTGCATAATTAGGCCCTTCCTCTGCCTGATCACTCTAGTCATATCCACCAAGACCATCACATGACACCAAAGCTATGGAAGTAGATGTTTCTACAGGCACACTCCTTCTTGAGCTTTCTTTCTTGTTGTCTTGATTTCTTGGAGCTCTGCACTCCCTAGCAAAATGTCCCCTTTTATGGCAGTTGTAGCACTCTACTTTGGACTTATCAAAACCAATATTATCATTGCCATTAATAGTAAGCTTCCTTCCTGTATTCTTCAAAAACCTTCTAGCCCTCATGGTCAACATGGCAATTTTCCATCTCAAATCCATCTCTTCTATATCATCAGGATGGATTTGTTGCAAATCCTAATGTACAAGTTGAGGACTATTTGGTTGACTAGCAAAGAATGAACAAATAACATCATCACTCAAGTTATCAATATTTGTAAAGTAAGCAGTATTAACTTGAGTGCTAGCAGTAGTAACTCCATGAACAACATTAACTGCTTCATTAGAGCTGCTAGTGTTGTTATTAGAAGAGGACACAAAAGCCATGTTCTGTGTGCTTGAACTTGAGCTAGAGATCCCTTTAACTTCTGGTTCATACACCTTGAGGTTGTTGTAGAGATCATCCATGCTCATTGTATTCAAATCAGCTTTATTCCTCCATACAACAGCATGTGTGTTCCACTCAGGTGACAAACTTCTTAATAACTTTTGATTAACATCTTCTTGTGAAAGCTTTTCACCCAAAAGCTCCAACTTACTCACAAGCTTTTGAAGTCTATCAAAAGTTTGATCAAGCATCTCTGAGCTTGGAGCAGTGAAGTTTTCATATTGCTGCTTTAAGATTTTCCTTTGAGTCTTTTTAGTAGCTTCATTCCCACTAAATCTCTTTTCAATAGCTTCCAGCAACAGCTTAGCATCCTTTATTGAGTTAAACTTTAACTGATGTTCATTAGGAATGCCCATCATTAAATTACTTCTAGCCTTCACTTCTAATCTTCTCGTAGCCTTTTCTTCAGCAGTTGTAATAAGCATCACTTTCATGACACCTTCTACCATTTGTGTTTTTGGCAAGGTTGCACCATTCTCTATGACTTCCTAGAGTGCATAGTCTATCATCTAGATATATTGTTCAATCCTCATCCTCCATAACTCAAACTCACTCGGTTTGAGCATGGGAACTTTAGATGCTGCCACTATGTGTGCAGAATCTTGATCCATATCTTCTAGCAAAGTTTCTCAAAGCAACAAGCTCTGATACCACTTGTTGGTCCCATTTCAACACTTCTATAGATCAAATTCCGTAAGCTTGTTTAAGGTTTAGTTATATTAGATAAATCAAACACAACAATAGTAGAAACTTTGTGTGAATGTATTAAAGATTATGAAGAATCTAATCTTTAATAAGAAGAATTTTCAATGGAACAGTAAAACATAATAATTCAACAAAACATAAAAGCTCTAATATTATTAAGCAAATAATACGAATACTCTCAAAGTATTAGGGTTACAAAGACCTTGAAGCTATGATAATTCTATGAATGACTCGTTTGGTTTTGATATGTGTATTGGTATTGATTCGGTTTTTGATATATGTGTTGGTATGTGTTTGTATGTTGGTATATGTTGGTATATCAATCTCTATGTCCTAGGACCTCCTTTTATACACCAATGAGTCCTAAACGGCTTACAATACTTTCCTAAGTAATCGTAATCTTCTAAACAAATAACTTATACATATCTTTTACCAAACTATCTCATACAAATCACATAAGCAGTACTAACTAACTCAATAGTACTAACTTCTTTACTAGCAGCATTAACTCCTTCAACAACATTAACTTTGTTCTAGCAGTAGTAACTTTACACTAGCAGTAGTAACTTTTGTACTAGCAGTAGTAACTACTTAGCAGTTTTTCTTCTAAGTCTCTGAGCAGTCTTAACTTCCACTAGCAGTAGTAACTTCCTCTAGCAGTAGTAACTTTCTCTAGAAGTAGTAACTTTGTACTGACAGTTGTAACTTCGCCAACAGTCTTAAACACTTAGAATAATTTTCATTGAAATTCTCCAGCAGTACTAACTTTGACTGAGCAGCATTAACATCAATAAGACAGTAGTAATTCCAAACAGCATCAAGAAGCTTTTAATCCTAACATCTTCCTTAAGATCTAGATCCCCAAGACCATCAAAACACTTCTTCCCTCTATGCATACACTATAGGTTCAGCGATCATCTATCCGATGATTGTGTAAACTATCCCATATGTGATATCTGTGGAAGTTATGATCATGACACACATGGCCATAATAGGATCATTTCTCTAAGAAGTGAAATCAAGCCAAGAAACCCCAGCATGTCCTAAAAAGTTGTAAAATTTGTGGTAGCACAGTTCATACCACAACTAATCATAATGACATTGAGGGGTTCAGAAGAGGTGAAGCACTTCAACCTAAGAAAGCTGAAGCTCTAAAATCAATTAAGGCTGAATCATCAAATGCTAACATATCTAAGACTCCCACTAAAAGGTGGGTTTCTAAGCAAAACTAACCATTCTGAACGTATTTGTGCAGTGTGACATTAGGAAGCCCATTTGGTACATGGACAGTGGATGCTCAAGGCATATGAATGGTGTCAAAAGTTACATGCATAAATATATGGAAAAACCAGGACCTAAGGTGGTGTTTAGAGATGACTCAATATGCACCACTAAAGTTTATGGTTCTATAAAATGTAATGGTATAGTTCTCACTAAAGTAGCATTTGTAAATGGTCTTAAATACAATTTAGTTAGCATCAGTCAACTATGTAATGCTAAATATATTGTTCAGTTTGATGAGAAAAGAGGAATAATCTTCAACTCCAACAAAGAGGTTGTCATGATTGCTCCAAGAGTAAGAGATGTATATGTTCTTGACATGACATCTTCTTCTCAAGAATCTTGTTTCTTTGCCAAAGCCTCTAAAAATCTCAACTGGCTTTGGCATAAAAGACTTGCTCATCTAAACTTCAAAACAATCAATAAACTGGCAAAACAAAATCTTGTTATCGATCCTCCATCACTTGTCTATTCAAAGGACAAACCATGTTCATCATGTGAAAAGGGAAAGCACCATAGGGCCAACTTCAAAACAAAACAGACATCTTCTATCAAGAAGTGTCTGCATCTCCTTCACATGGATTTATTTAAACTTGTAACTCCTAGGTCCATTAACCATGAAAAGTATACTCTAGTCATTATTGATGAGTACTCAAGGTACATCTGGGTATACTTCTTGAAGAAAAAAGGTCAAGCACCTAAAACCATCATGCCATTCATTAAAAGAGATGAAAATCCAAATGACATCAAAGTCAAACAACTCAGAACTGACAATGGTACTGAATTCAGGAATAACATTCTTTTAAACTTTTGTGATGAAAAAGGGATTTCTCAAAACTTTTCCTCTCCATACATACCAAAACAAAATGGTGTTACTGAAAGGAAAAACAGAACCCTCATAGAAGCTGCAAGAACAATGCTTTCAGGATCAGTCTTTTTAAAACAATACTGGACTGAAGCTGTAGCCACTGCATGCTACACTCAAAACAGATCCACCATTGTTAAAAGACATCTCAAAACTCCTTATGAAATATTTCGTAAAAGAATTCCAAACATTGACTTTCTTCATGTCTTTGGATGTCCAGTTTACATCCATAATCATTAAGCTCACTTAGGAAAGTTTGATGAAAAAGCTGATGATGGTTACATCCTTGGATACTCACTTATATCCAAAGCCTTCAGGGTCTTCAACACCAAAAGTCAACAAACTAAAGAAACCTATCATATCACATTCGATGAGAGCCATGATGCTATCAAATTCACAAAACCTTCAGTCAACAACATCAACATTGCTGAATCTAAAAGATATCCACCCGATGAATATCTTGATCCTTATGAACCTTCTCAAAGGTATCAAACAAACTGCGATGATGTGTCCTTCATAGAACCCTATGAAAGTTCTGAACCAATTGATGTGTTTCAAAAGCTTTAAATTTATAAGACTGACAATACCGGACAATTATATGGAAACACACGGGTAAAAGTATAACCTACGTATGCAGTATAATCTTTTTAGGTAAGACCAGGTAGTCCACAGGGATTAGAGTAGTGTTCGAATAATCAGAAAGAAAATAGACTTTAACAACTTTAAAAATAACTTTAGTTTTATCAATGATAATAAAGATGACTACTCGGATAGTTGAGAATAATTTATTAGTGTTGGAAATGATTTGACCTCGAAGATGGGACTTTAATTTATAAAAATGATTTCTCGTCAGAAAACATTTTTACGAATTAACTCGATTAACTTAAGACTTATATTTAGTTAACTAGATCAAACGTGTCACTCAAATAATCCAGTTATTATTATATCAAAACTTATTTTGTTTATTAATTTATGAAAGTGGATTTCTCAGCACAGACGTTAAAGACCATAGACAAATTTTTAAAACCACATAGATCATAATGGATCTTTCGACCTATACCGATATGATTATATAATCTAAGTTGATAAGCAAAAATAGATAAGATAATATATAACAGGTTTGCAACATAAGGTTAAGATTAAAGCGATCAAGATCATACCAAACACTTATTCATTATCGTAACTTCACCGAGTAGTCATGAGAGATTTAGCCTCTCATGGCTAAGGAGTTCATAACAAAAGCACACTTTACATAAACTTCCATTATTTCAACAACTAGGTAAGAAAACTTCTTCGTTCTTGATCGTTAGATCTTTTTCTTGAAAGGAAAAGGTGTTTCTTGGTGTTTTGGTGAAAGGAGGGAAAGTGTGTGTGTGTAAAATGGGATAGAATGTGAGGAATGATTGTGAGGAGGGATTCAAATTCGTCCTCAATTTATAGGCAAGATTGGGTGCAAAGTGCGGCGCACTTAGGAAAAAGTGCGGCGAACTTTGAGAGTTAATGTGATAGCATTTAATGACTTTTACTGGAAGTGCGGCGCACTTACAAATAAGTGCGGCGGTTTTGGGGAGTTAATTCTTCAATCTTTAGGAAAATGTGCGGCGAACTTTGGGAGTCAGGGGAAAGTGCGGCGCACAATGTAGCAAGTGCGGTGGACTTCTTGAACTTTGGCTAGAAATCTTTTCTTTTCTTGTATCCGTCTCCCAAAGTGTATAGATTCATGAGCTTGGGTCTCTAGAGTCTTCAAGTAAACCTATAAGCAATTCAAGCTTAATTAAGTACCAAAAGTTCACGAGAAATGATAGAATAAACATAAAATAACGCCATAAAACATGTATAATTTGGGCGTTATCAAATCCCTCCACACTTAGCTTATTGCTTGCCCTTAAGCAATGGAAGCGAAAAATAAAATCATTTGTTGTGACGTGGAGAAAATTTGGATTTTTAAGAGAGTTTGCATATTAGATAACTTTTCAGGCATAAACATATAACATAGCACCTCACATAGGGATAATGTTTGATTTTAAATTCACTCAGCCACTCAGATAGGGTTTATATATGTTTTTGTGAAAAACACTCAATTTGCACAGACATAATCTAGACAGCTACCATAGGCTTGTACTTAACACATAAACCTGACCGAAAGGTGGAACTTAGGTACTAGAGAGGATCCAATCTTCATGCGCCGAACATAAGCTTTTATTTCTATTATAACTCATATAGAACTTTTTTTTTCATGATTACAACTAAGGCTTAGCACATGACTTTCTTCATTCAACTTTCAGATATTTCAGCAACATAGCATTAAAAGGAGCTCTTGCAAGAATAAGAATTTTGTGAGATATATTTCATATGAAAGGCTTCGGTCTAGTAAATGATGATTAAGCACAAGTTTTAGAGCTTCTAAATTACCGGCTCTCTCAAATATAATTTTCAACCAATACCAATGTTCCAGAAAAGGTGACAAAGACCATACGTACACATCCATAACGACGGAATAGACACATATGACTGCAATCAAACCTTAACTCGAACAAGCTAAAGGCATCAATTATCTTAGGTACCAAAGGTGGATACCCGAATATTTTTAAGGCTTAGATTTCTCACAATTTAGTGGACTGAGGTGTGCTAGCTATAATGTCAATCCGGTTGGACTTGCCTTACTAAGAGCATTTTTTAATTTCAAAACATATAATAAAATATTAGTTAGAAAATTTTTAATAGGGCAAACATAGAGGGATATGATTAATTTTTCCTATTTGGCTCCCCTTCACACTTAAGTTGAACATTGCCCTCAATGTGATAACTGATAATAGAGATAAAATAGGGAAAATTAAAGGAAAACGGTACTTCCCGGGGCATAGAGAAATGCATAGCTGTAAGCTAATCTTGAGCATACGTCGTAATTTTCCACATTATTTAAGCTAGAGTACCTGCTTAAGAGTAAACAAAAGCACACAAAGAGAAAATATTTTTGTTGATTTAAAAAAAATAGATAAAAGATATTAGTAGAAGAATGGAGGAGGAACTCCTCCACACTTAAGTGAAAGCACGGGTTGCCTCCCGAGAAGCGCTTAATTTTTAAGAGAGTCGTTAGCTAGACTCGTATTTCGGGGGTCATTTGTTTAGGAAAAAAGGAGTGACTGCTTCCCTTGGGTCATTATCTTCTTCGTGATATAGTTTGAGTCGGTGGCCATTGACTATGAACGTCTTTCCATCTTTTCCATAAAGTTCAACATATCCGGATGGATATTGATGTTTCACTACATAAGGTCCCAACCATCGAGATCTAAGTTTCGGTTGTTTAAATTTGTACTTTGAGTGAAAAAGTAGGACTTTATTTCCTTGCTTGAATTCCTTTCTCATTCGTAATTTTCTGTCATGCCAGACTTTGGTTCTTTCCTTGTATAGACGAGAGTTTTCATATGCTTGGTATCTAAGTTCGTCTAACTCGTGCAATTGGAACATTCTTTTCTCACCAGCAGCGATTAAATCTGGGTTGCAATTCTTCAGTGCCCAGTATGCACGGTGTTCAATTTCAAATGGTAAATGGCAGTTCTTTCCATATATTAGTTTGTATGGCGTGGTACCAGTAGGTGTTTTATAGACAGTGCGAAAAGCCCACAGAGCATCATCAAGTTTTCTTGACCAAAGAGCAGGATTGTCTTTAATAGGTTTTTCAAGAATTCTTTTAAGAGCCCTGTTCGTGTTTTCAACTTGACCACTGGTTTGAGGGTGATAAGATGTAGAGAAACGGTGATTAACTCCATATCTTTTCATGGTTTTTTCCATTATTTTGTTACAGAAGTGGGTACCTCAGTCGCTGATTAGAGCTTTAGGCATTTTGAAACGGCAAAATAGCTTCTTCATAAAGGTGATTACTACTCGGGTATCATTGGTTGGTAAAGCTTAAGCTTTGGACCATTTAGATACGTAATCTACGGCGACTAGAATGTATTCAAACTTATATGATTTCGGGGACGGTCCCATAAAGTCGATACCTTATATGTCGAAAATTTCACATACTTGAATGTTGATCAAGGGCATCTCATCACGTTTTGATATATTTCTGGCCTTTTGGCATGCTTCACATAAGCGGACTAGAGTATGAGCTTCTTTAATGATTGTTGGCCAGTAAAATCCTGAATCAAGGACTTTTTAGCAGTTATGTTTGGTCCATAATGTCCACCTGTTGGTCCGTGGTGATATTTATCTAAAATGGTTCGGGTTTCTGGTCCAGATATACAATGTCTGATCATACCATCGGAACATACTTTGAAAAGGTAAGGTTTCTCCTAAAAGTAGTGTTTGAGGTCAGAGAGAAATTTATTCTTTTGTTGATATGTCATCCCTTTTGGTATAATATTACCGGCTAGGTAGTTTGCAAAGTCTGCAAACCACGGTTCGTCTTTGGTGTTGATTTCCATAAGAGTTTCTCTGGGAAAGTTATCATCGATTTCACTATCATCGCTTGTCTCATTGTTTTCAAGTCGGGATAAGTAATCGGCTGCAATATTTTTGGTACCTTTTCTATCTTTGATTTCTATGTCGAATTCTTATAGAAGTAAGATCCATCGAATAAGGTGTGGTTTAGCATCTTGCTTTTTAAATAAGTGCGTTAGAGCTGAATGATCGGTATGAACAATAGTTTTTGAGAGAATAAGATAGGATCTAAATTTGTCAAATCCAAAAACTACAGCCATAAGTTCTTTTTCGGTTACGGTGTATTTTTGTTGAGCGGAATTAAGGGTTTTGCTTGCGAAGTAGGAATTAAGGGTTTTGCTTGCGAAGTAGATCGGGTGAAAGTTTTTACTATCTTTTTGACCTAAAACGGCCCCTACAGCGAAATCACTTGCATCACACATAAGTTCAAACGGAAGATTCCAGTTCAGGCTTACGATCACAGGAGCACATATGAGTTTCTCTTTCAATGATTTAAAAGCTTTTTTACATTCATCATTGAATTCAATTGAGTATCTTTTCGGCGTTTAGTTATAGGTCGAGCAATTTTTGTTTAATGAAACGTCGGTAAAAACCAACATGTCTGAGAAAGCTTCTAACACCTTTGATATTAGTAGGGGGTGGAAGTTTTGAGATCACATCGATTTTTTGCTTTGTCTACTTCAAGTCCTGCACTGGACACCTTGTGTCCGAGCACAATTCCTTCTTTGACCATGAAATGACATTTTTCCCAGTTTAGGACGAGATGAGTGTCTTTACAACGTTGGATCATTTTATCAAGGTTGTTTAGGCATGTGTTGAAAGAGTTTCCAAAGACGGAGAAATCGTCCATGAATACTTGGACTGATTCTTCGATCATATCGTGAAAGATTGCCAACATACACCTTTGAAATGTGGCAGGAGCATTACATAGCCCGAAAGGCATTCACCTATAAGCGTATGTGCCGAAAGGACATGTGAATGTTGTTTTTTCTTGATCATTAGGATCGATAGGAATTTGAAAATACCTAGAAAAACCATCAAGGAAACAAAAATATTTATTTATGCCGTAGTTTTCTAGCACTTGATCCATAAATGGTAAAGGAAAATGATCTTTTGTGGTTGCTTCATTGAGTTTACGATAATCGATACATACTAGCCAACCTATAATGGTTCTGGTTGGAACAGGTTCATCAATTTTGTTGGTGACAACTGTAATACCACCTTTCTTTGGTACACAGTGGATAGGACTAACCCAAGGACTATCAGCAATTAGATAAATTATGCCGGTATCCAAGAGTTTCACAATTGTTTTTGACAACTTCCTGCATGTTCGGATTTAACCTTCTTTGTTTTTGGACAACGGGTTTCTTATCATCCAGAAGTTGTATCTTGTTGTTTGCAAAATGTTGGGCAAATACCATGAATATCTTTGTTTTCCAAGCAAAGCTTGCTTGTGCTTTTTAGGACAGGATTAAGTTTGTTTTTCTTTCTTTGGATAGCTGAGATGATATGATAACAGGAAAAAAAGAGGGTTCTTCCAGGAATACATATTCTAGATTATCATAAAGGGGTTTAAGTTTGAGATCTGTAGGAGGTTCTTCGAGAGTTGTTTTGATCTTATAATCAGTATTGATGGTGATTTTTTTTAATGGCGGATCTTCGGTATCGGATTCAGAGTCAGAGTTTTCATCGACAGGCATTGCCATGAATTTATCAAATTCAACAAAGATTTCTTCTTCAAGAAGGGTTCCTTCAATGGAATGCAGAATTTTACTACCTTTATTTAGAAGAGCGTCAAAATCTACTTCTAGGATTTCATCCGATATGAATCGATACTATATTCAGGTATCATCGTTGAATAGGAGTGTTTCATTGCAGAATCGATATTGAAAATCATTCGTTCAGTTCCAAATCCAAGGTTGAGTTGTTTTTGTTTAACTCGAATTACTGCGTCAACAGTGTGAAGAAAGGGTCGTCCCAAAATAAGTGGAACTTTACTATCTTCTTGCATTTCAAGAATAATGAAATCAGCAGGAAAGGTGAATTTACCAACTTCAACTGAGCATATTTTCAGCTATTCCAACAGGGTATTGGAATGATCTGTCAGCTAATCTTACGCTCATTTTAGTAGGTTTAAGATTTTCGAGAGATAATTTGCATATAGTGAATATGGCATAAGGTTAATGCTAGCACAAGTTGGCTAGGCATTTGCAGGGGAGAAAGTTTTGTTTGAAAGTACAAGGAATAAGAAAAAGCTTCTAGGGTTCTCGAGTTTTAGGTAGGAACTTTCTCTTTGCATCATTGCTGAAACTTTTGTCACTTATGAAAGACAGAGAAATTTGTTGATTTTTGTTTGTCTGCTTTTGAGTTCCTCTGAGAAATTTTCCCTAATTAGGTATTCTGATAAGATCATCGATGATCGGTACATTTGATTCGAATTTCCTCGATTAACGGTCTAGAAATTTTCCTTATGAGCTTCCATTTTTTCTTTCCTTTAGCGTTGAGGATGAAGGATTTTTTGTTTGTATAGTTTGGGTAATGTAGTTTCCTTGACTGGTTTTGGATTTTGAATTTTCGGTTGTGGTGTAGGTTCTTCGTCTTCTTCATCGCTATTATCAAAATTGATAGGGTTTTCAAGATTAGTTTGTTGATCATTTGAGTTCACTGGTGGGTTGTAGGATTTACCGCTTCTTGTGAATACAACATTCACATGATCATTGCGAGATTGTGGTGGTTGGTAGACTTTGGAATTATGTCCTTTTGGGTTTAGTTGAGTGTTACTGGGAAGAGATCTAGAGGGTCAACCAGATTGCTTGTTAGCAAGTCTGTCGAACTAGGTTTTAAGGTTTTAAATTGAAGCTTGATGATTTTTGGCAACGGTTTTGAGTTGAGTTTTATATCAATGAACGTTTCTTGACGAAAGTGTTTGGTTTGATTGCTGTGTTTCATGAAATCGTGGATTCATTTTTGTAGTTTATGGTTTATCATTAGTATTGGATCGGTAGTTGTCTCGATTATAACTACTCCGTTCGTTTGAACGCCAATTATCACGATTCGAGTCTCGGTCGCGGTAATCATTGTAAAAATGAGTCTTATGAAAATTTTGCATGAATTTGGCTTCTTCTACTCGGGACATAGGTATGTCATCTTCATCAAGATCGGGTTTTGTTTTTTAGCATGGTTTTGGAGTTCTTTATACTGAACATCCATTTTTAGGGTCATGGCATCCTTCGGGCCATAATTTTGTCAGTATTGGAATTACTGCTACCTTCATCGGCGAAAGCAACGGTTTTTCATAAGAGATGGTTTGGTTTTTAGCCCAGTCGAGCTTTAGTAAGACCTTGTCTTCCAAAAGCTGATAAGCTTGATTTGGTATTTTATAGAGGAAAATACCACCCAGCTGTGGCATTTAGAACTTCTTGGGTTATTTCGCTTAGACCATGATAGAAGATTTTGATAATGTTGCCTTTGGACAGATTGTGACCATGACAGTTTCGGAGCATTTCCTTCATACGAAGCCAAGCGTCGGTTAGAGATTCGTTCTCGTGTTGAGAGAAAGCTCGGATTTCTCTGAGGAGTCGGTCGAAAAGAGCTGGGGGAAAGAATCGGCTAATGAAAGCGGTTCGAAGTTCATCCCATGTTTCTATAGTTCCTTCGTTGAGTTTGTCCAGCCATGTTTTTGCTTCTCTAGTGAGTGATAGGGGAAACATCATTAGGCGAACGACTTCATTTTCAGTATCTCTGTATTTAAACATATCGTAGATTCTGAGGAATTCGTGAATGTGTTTATGAGGATCGGTTTTGGTTCTTCCATCAAATTGGTTTCCCTTGACAAGAGTCAAGTGGTTACCTTTGATAGCAAATTCGTTAGCAGTTTCAGGAATAGTGATTGCAGAACTAGGAGTCAGAGCGACAACATGGTCAGCAGCCCACATGGGTTCATCATCCATTGGGTAAAGGTTTTCAAGAGTAACTAGAAAGTGATGGAAGTGGTTGATGTCGAGAATTGGCGGATAGACAATTCTCGGGTTTTTAGGTGGGTTGTTTCTTTGATCGAATGGAACTTTTCTGTTTTGTCGACGAAGTCTTCGATTCAGAGTACGTTCAGGTTCAAGTAATGGTTCAACAAGTTAAGAATTGGAAGCACGTGTATGCATCCAAAGGAGAAATTTGTTTGGGTCAGTTTGCCAGAAAATTGTATGGCGATTTGAAAAAGAGGGGGAGTTAAAGAGATTTTCAGAGTTTGACTTTAGAACAGCTAGAAATCCCCGGACAATGCCCAAAAACTTTTGTTGTGTTTTCTAAAAGCTTTAAATTTATAAGACTGAAAATACCGGACAATTATATGGAAACACATGGGAAAAGTATAACCCACGTATGCAGTATAATCTTTTTAGGTAAGACCAGGTTGTCCACAGGGATTAAAGTAGTGTTCGAATAATCAGAAAGAAAATAGACTTTAACAATTTTGAAAGTAACTTTAGTTTTATCAATGATAATAAAGATGACTACTCAGATAGTTGAAAATAATTCATAAGTGTTGGAAATGATTTGATGTAACACCCCCATTTTTACAATATAGCAGCGGAAGCTAATCTGGGGTATTACTTCATGGATACAACAATCATAATCATAGAAAACAACTTTAAAAGAGACGTTGTTGGAAAAATTTAGTTATGTTAGATATTAGAAAAAGACTCGGTCACCCCGTGTATTTTACTGTTTATTATAGCTCGTAGTTTAATAGTTAATAGTACGTTTTTCGGTTTTAAGTCGGGTACGAATACCCGGTATATTGTAAGTACTATATATAGCCTCTTCCAACTTTGGAAGAGGCATGTAGTCATAATTTCATTTACAAAGAAAACACTTTCTCTCTCTAGAATATTCTCTCTCAAGTGTTTCTCTCTCTAGAAACTAGCCCGATCCAAGAATCGACCCCGTGTTATGATATAGGATATACCACAATTGGTATCAGAGCTTATGGGATGATTAGATCGTGTGTATGTGCGATTTCTTGCTTGTTGTAGATCGAAAAGTGAGCCATAGAAAGTTCTAGCTCGTTTTTTTAAGATATCCGAATTTTGTTGGTTGTATTGATAAAGTTTGGGTGTTTCTAGTTGCTATTACCTTATGGTAATGTGTTGTGCAAAAGAAATCAAGCAAAATCGTTCAAAAGGGTGATTTATAGGTGATTTTGTGTGAAAAACGTCGTTGTTCTTCGTGGAGAGTTGCCAGAATTTCTTCACGGCGGTTTGCTGAAAAATAGTATTTTATTAAGTAGGTTACCAACCCTCTGACACACGGCGGGTTGCTTAGGTGGCGAGTTGTTACTACGCAGCGAGTTGTTACTACGCAGCGAGTTGGTTACCAGCGGTTTGCTTAGGTGGCGAGTTGCTCAAGCGGCGAGTTGTTACTAAGCAGCGGTTTGATTACCAGCGGTTTGAACAGGTGGCGAGTTGCTCAAGAGGCGAGTTGTTACTAAGCAGCGGTTTGCTTACCAGCGGTTTGAACAGGTTATCAGCGGGTTGAATATTTTAAATAGCAAATTTCTTAAGGAAACTCTGGCGGTTTGAAAACTCTACGGCGGTTTGATTAAAATATTCTTCGCGGCGGGTTACTTGGCAGCGAGTCGACTTCGGCGAGTTGCCTTAAAATTCCACCGGCGAGTTGTCTTAATTCCTCGCGGCGGGTTGCTTGGCAGCGAGTTGTGTTCGGCGAGTTGCCTTAAACTTCCTCGGCGAGTGCTTTATTTCTTTGCAGCGTTTGGTAGCCTTTGCGGCGAGTTGAGGCTCTGTCTTGAAATCTGAAATATCTCAAACGGGGTTTTAATATTCACTAAAACAAATACGAATACGTTAACCTCACCACTTTTATCGTACACTCACTAATCATTGATCGATCAAAACATATCATATCATAATAATACAAGATGTCTAGTATGCAAGAAGGTCATTCCAGTTAGTAGGTTCTGTTACACGCCCCACCAATGCTTGATAGAACAGACTTTGAATCTTGGGCAACAACGTATACGTCTGTGACCTGTTCTATGATAAGGATAATGGAGAGAATTATTATGAAGTCATTAAAAGAAGGACCATTTTTAAGAAGGGATCGGTCTAAGATGTTATTACTGGAGGGAACGAGGGTGCAGTTCAACAAGGTCCATTACGTGCCTAGAGTCCTTAAATGACCTTTCGGCTGATGAAAAGGGAAGGTTTAAAGCTGAATTCGTGCAACAAGTATCCTACTTCAGGGCTATACCAAAGGACATCTACTCACTATCAATCACTTTACTGACGCTATAATACATTTTGGGAAAACGTTTTGAAGTTGATTCTGAAGGTCATGAGTTAACAAAGGATGATAGGGAATCAGTTATACGATGAATTTGAACACTTCCGTCAAATCAAAGGAGGAAAACATTCATAGGTTACTACTTAGGTTTTACTAAGCTCATTATGACATGAGAAAACATCAAGATGACCTTGTCCGGATTTTGGGCAAGCTGTAAACTCAACGTTTGTAAACAAATGTTACCTGGTGGAGTAGATGTCATATGAAGTCAAATTATCAGAGGTTTGAAAGAGTCAAACTGTGATCAGTTGTATGCCTACTTAAAGAACATGAGGGCATGCTAATGAGAACTGAATTATGATGGAAAAGGTTCGGTCAAACAACTATTGATCCTTTAGCATAGTGCGGACGCTCAGTTCAGCAGTATCCAACACAATCATCCATGTCTCCCTCAATCCTAACAGTAACCATATCCTTCTGACACTTTCAAATGAACTCTGGAGTTCTTCAACAGTATAACTGATTGAAAGTTTATCCAATCACTTGCCATCCTCACTCATGTACAAATACATCTTCCTCAAACAAACAATCAACTTTAAAGAGCGATCGGTCTAATTCAAGGAACAAAGCTACGGTTCAGGACGGGAAAGTTGTGGTTTCAAGATGTCCGGTGGAAGATACAGTGCGAATAATCAAGGAAAGACCATTCAAGAGAAACAATGCAAGAGGAATTGGTATAGATGGGAAATGTAGGAGGACAGTACAGAGGACGCATGATTAATCCTGGTCAATCGACGTAAACCAGTAAGTGCTTACAACTGTAACGGACTAGGGCATGTAGCACGTGAATGTCCAAGACCAAAGCGACTTTAAGATTCAGACTACTTCAAGGACAAGATGCTACTAATGCAAGCCCAGGAGAGTGGAGCAGTACTGGATGAAGAACAGTCGTTGTTTCTTGCAGGGGAACAGGTTACCAACGTTGATGATGATGTGGATGATTCACAGGAGAATGATTTGGCACTCAATGTGGACCATATTTTTGAAGCTGATGAATGTGATGCATTCGACTCTGATGTTGATGAGGGTCCCACTTCACAAACCATGTTCATGGCAAATCTCACATCTGAAGATCCAATCTACGATGAAGCCGGGCCATCATACGACTCGAATAATCCATTTGAGGTACAAGATCATGATGCCTTTGTAGATCATATGGATGAGTATCATGATGTACATGATGTAACGGATGGCAAAACGTTTGTACAACACATCTACGTTTGAGGTTACTCGATCATGATTCTTGATCATTTGATGGTACATTCGATCATGATTGCCTTTGTAGATCATATGGATGATATTCATGATGTACACTGAGATGGCAAAACGATGTACAACACCAACTACGTTTGTTGAACTCTGTGCTGACTATAACGAGTGATAGTTTATTATCCGTACTTTTTTATGTATATTTTATCAGTATGTGTATAGGACAACGAAGAACTTTTTGTACATGTAATGGCATCTTCTGTTCGAAATGATGCACTAATGTCTATTCTCGTGATTATGCATGAACAGGGTGTACAAAGTAGATTAACAAATAAGCCAGACATGTTAATGAATGACTCAGTGACCTCTGAACTTGCGAGATATAAGGAACTGGTCGGGGAATATGAAAAACGGGCAAAGTTTGAATTAACTAATAGAGAACGAAAAATTGATGAACAAATGAGAATAATTATCTCAGACCGAATAGAAAGGAAACGTCTCTTAAAATTCCGAACTTCATTCAGCACGATACATCCGAAGTTCTAAGTTGACCTTATAAGTCAAAAGACAGAAAGAAACGTAAAAACTTTTGAAAAAGGATTTTAACAAAAGGAAGACATTACTTGAAAGTTTTGGACCTTAAAGAAGATAAGATAAGATTGAAGATAGATTATACACAGGATCGTCTATTCAAACCGTTCACAGGTTGTGTAAACCATAATCTTTTTCATGATTGATATAACACAAAGTTGCAATAGGCTACAAATCCTGTATGTCTCGCTCGTGCAAAGCTAGCTGCAGTCTGCTCTGTATAATGGTCATGTACTTTGTCTACTACTATTTCATACACCCATGTAATAATGACTCAGAGGCATACGCGTGAGTTTAGCTGAGATAAACTAGGAATAATAAAATAGTGTTGAAAATGCAAAGCCCTCTATGTGTGGAAAATAAGTTTAGGATTTTCCCCCACCCCCCTCGATTACACGAAAGAGAACTTTCTTTGCAACTTTGCTCCCCAAAGAATCTGACCCCAGAAAGATATTTTGGTCCATAGATGACAAACAACAGGTAAAAGCTTGAGAACTTTGCTTCAAAAACCTAATTTCAGCATTGACAGTGTATCCACCCAATACTCCTGTCAAGCACTTGTCCCAGAATTCCTCAACTAAAAGTTCAGGTGAAAATTAATCTTTATGTACTCACACAACTTTTTACGAAATTTGACAAAACTTGCAAAACTAAAATCACACCATCAGGTCTTACAGAGGGGGAAAGAGGTTTTGAGCAAACTAAAAGATGTTACCTCACTGAAGTTATTCCATTTTTCAAAACTCTTAAAGAACACTTTGTTGGAGTTCAAAAGCCTCTTTAAAGAAGTTAAAGAAATGGAAGAAATTTTTGATCAAATGAATAACGAAGTGGACAAGTTACTGTAGACATGCTATGTGCATGAATTGAAAAGAAAACCGTCTCATTGAAGATGAGATTACTGATTGTTAATTGCTTGGTCGACTCAACTGCTGTATGATGTGGAAAAATACGTGTCTAGATCTTGAAAGCTTGACATGTCTAATGTTCTGATGAGTCAAAACCTATTCTAAACTTGAAAGGGAATGCTAAATGTGTCAATTAAAGTATCAACATCTTCAAGAAAGTTTTGACAATAAAAAAATTCACAAGGCATCACAGGAAGCTCCTGATTTTAACTCATTCTTTAAAATCAAGAATCTCGAACATCAGATTAAAGAAAAAAAAAAATATAACGTGATTCGACACTTGAAAGATCTAGTCGCCAGTGTGATGACCAAAAGTCATTCCCGTTGAGCCTCATAATGTTGTAGATGTTACTGCTCTTAATTGAACAAAATGATTGCGATATAGAGTAGAACTAGAAAAGGTCAAACAAACATTACAAGGAATTGTAAGACTCAATTAAGATCCGGGCGTTGCTCACACAACGTGAAAAGACATTCCACATGTTGAATGAGATTGAGAAGTCTAAAAGCTCATTTGCGAAGCAAAAGAGCCTTGTTTCATAGTGACTATGTCAAACCAAAGTTCTTGCTCCTGGCATGTATGCCTATTGACGTTAAACCCATCCCTCATTCCCCTTAAGAACAGTAGGTACGTGTGTCATTTGACTATATCAGCCATCTTAAGGGGAGTGTAAGAAACGGTTAGGGTGATTGTTGAGGAAGTAGGAGTAGTTAATACCATGGATTATTTCACTTAAACTATGCTTGCCGATACATCTAAGTTATCTCAGGGAATTGCTAGAATGTGTAATTGCACTTGCCCAAAAAGTTTCAATGAAAAGAGTTAAACAAGGGATCCCTCTACCCCTCGTTACTAAGGAGAAAGCAAGTTACGTTAGTGATAAACCAGGAAACTTTTCTAGCAACACACCAGAAACACAAAGTGCACCAGAGAGTTCAACAGACTAATTATTCCTGAGTTTCCCTCTCAAGGAGTAAACGATCTCCACTGATGCTAAGCGGATCAAAGCTAGAAGCCAATACAAGAAAATATAGGATCTGCCTGCTAAAAAAGGGGAAGTAGAAGTACGCCTTAGGACAAATAAGTCAGTTTGGACAAGTGGATCCGGTTGATTCTGCACTAGCTCAAAGACGTGTTGTAATTAAATTCGGAAATTCTGAATCTGTGTGTGCAAAACTTGTAACAAAGTTGTAAACTCTGCAAGTCATGGAATGTGTGTTGTTAATATCTTGAAGGTCTGTGCATGACTACCACTCCATTAGAATCGTTCTTGAATAAAGAGGAAACAGATGCTGGAAACCAAAAGGCAAAACTGTCTGATAATAGTTTAAACAGGGACAAGCAGATCTGGAACCAAAAAGACAAAATGTCTGATAACAGTTTGTACAAGACCAAGGGGTTTGGAAAGCTACGGGAAAACTATTTACAGTTATTGGTTATCAATGAAGACCCACAGGAGAAGAAACTCACCTTATGAAAACTTGATTGTGGTTCTCATGGAGGACCACAGGAAGAAATTCGTGCCTTTAGGGGAAATATGCCAGTTAACTAAGCTTTTGTGAATTGTTCTACTCTATATGCTAACCAAAAGTCCCCAACAAAAATTGTGGGAACCGAAATTCCAACTCTCAACTCGACTTGTTTTCAAATGCAGGTCGTACAAGTCAGTGCTTTGGTATCTGACTCAGGCTGCTAAAACATTATTGACGGGGAAATGTTCAAAGCTCATGAATTTTGTAGAAGTAAAAAAGGTATCGGCGTCAGTCTGATTCGTGATGATAAATTAGGAAAATCATGGGTTAGGGAGTTTATGTTATGGGGGACTGTGTGATCTCAAGGTTTACTTATGTGAGGGGACTTGGACACATCTATTCTCATGTAGGGCAATTTTGTGATTCTGATCTTTGGAAAAAAAGGCCTTCAGAAAGCATACCAAGTTTTGTTCGTGTTATTATTGGTACTGAATCCTTAATGGTAGTCGTTGGCACAATTTGTACACTATAATCGGATTGATGAATGATGAAGTCTTCTACGACTTATGCTTGTTGTCAGCTTCCAGTCAAATCATGGTTGTGCATCGTCTGTTTTAACCATTTACAATTCGGCACGATAAATGATCTTGCTCGCTAAAGATCTTGTTAGAGGTTACTAGACTAAAAAGTTTGAAAAGGATCATCTTTTGCTCTGCCTGTCAACTTGGAAAAAGCAAAAGAAGTTCTACCACCGGCCAAATTTGAAATACAAAATATGGAGTACTTCATTCCTCTTCACATGGATCTGTGTGGCTCTAATGGAGAGAGTCCAGAGTATTAAAGGGAAGAAATACATCATTAGTCATCGTTGGTTGACTATTCCAGATTCACATGGGTAAAAGTCTTGAGGTCAAAGGATGAATTCCAGAGTTTGTCACCAACATTTCTTAAGCAAATACAGGTCGGCCTCACCTAAACAGTCATAGTCATCCGAAACAAAATACGGAACGGAATTCGTCAACCAAGGTGATGTCTGATACTATGAAGGTGGGCATATTTAATCAAAACCTCTGTTCCAAGAAACTCTCAACAGACGGTGTGGTTGAAAGACGTAATCGTACACTGGGTGGAAGCTGCACGTAACAATGATGATATTCTCAATAGCTCCCCATGTTTCTATGGCAAAATTCACGAATTTGATCAACTTGAAATATAGGAATTAGTACCTCGCCCAATCTATGTTATGGTTATCGCTCTCAAGTGGATCTACAAAGTGAAGCTTGATGAATATGGTGATGTACTGAAAAACAAAGCTCGGTTAGTTGCAAAGGGATATCGTCAGGAGGAAGGTATTGATTTCGAAGAATCGTTTACTCCAGTTACACGAATAGAAGCCATCAGAATATTCAATGCCAATGATGCAACCAAGAATATGCTCATCTACCAAATGGATGTTAAAACTGCTTTTCTGAATGGTGATCTTCAAGAAGAAGTCTTTATCAGTCAACCTGAAGGATTTGAAAACCAGGATAATCCTACTCATGTTTATCATCTAAAGAAGGCTCTTTATGGGCTAAAGCAGGCACCAAGGGCGTGGTATAACACACTATCAAAGTTCCTTTTGGCAAACAATTTCTTCAAAGGTGCTGTGGATCCAACGTTATTCACACACAAATCAGGCAAACATATTCTACTTGTTCAAATATACGTAGATGACATCATTTTTGCCTTAACAGATCATAATGCGTGTCACAAATTTTCCAAAGAAATGAGTTCCAAATTTCAGATGTCAATGATGGGACAAATGTCGTTTTTCTTAGGACTACAAGTTTCTCAAAGTCCCAGAGGCATCTTTATTAACCAAGCAAAATATGCTCTCGAAACCTTAAAGAAATATGGAATGGATCTCTCTGACCCTGTCGATACACCAATGGTGGATCGATTGAAACTGGACGAGGATCTCATGGGGATTCCAGTTGACCAAACTCGATTTAGAGGAATGGTTGGCTCCCTAATGTACCTTATAGCCAGTAGACCAGACCTTGTATTCGCTGTATACATGTGTGCTAGATATTAGGCTAAGCCTACCAAAAAGCACTTTGAAGCTATCAAACGTGTCTTTCAGTACTTGAAAGGAACCATTAACATGGGTCTTTGGTATCCGAAAGACAACGCCATGTCACTAACAGCTTATGCAGATGCGGATCATGCGGGATGTCAAGATTCAAGAAGAAGTACGTCGGGAAGTGCTCAGTTTCTTGGAGATAGATTGGTTAGCTGGTCATCAAAGAAGCAAAGAAGCACTGCAATATCTACAATAGAGGCTGAATACATTGCCATGTCTGAATGTTGTGCTCAAATCCTTTGGATGCGATCATAGCTCAAAGACTACGGATTTGACTTCAATTAAATTCCTCTGTACTGTGATAACAAAAGTGCAATTGCTCTTTGTTGTAACAATGTCCAGCACTCTCGATAAAAGCACATCGACATACGTTACCATTTCATTCGAGAGCAAGTGGAAAATAGAGTGGTTGAACTCTACTTCGTGGAAATGAACTATCAACTTGCGGACATTCTCACAAAAGCATTACCAAGAGAACGGTTCGAATTTCTTCTTCCATGCCTGGGCATGAAGAGTTTGACCCCTGAAACTCTCAGACGCCTTCAAGAAGGAGAAGATGAGTAAACGAAATGCCTTCGTGTATCCTTGGTACATATGTTATAAAAAAATATAAAAAATAAAATAAAATAAAAAAAGGCTTAGTAAATATTTTAAGTCATTTGGAATTACTAAATGGTTTGCAATTACTTCAGATTGCAACCCGTGTCGCTGTCGGGGCATGAATTACTTAAAATCCATACATTATGGGTGTGCGCGTAAATTTTATATCTCAATCAATGACTGCAGCTCTTTCAATAGAAAACGGGTCATTGTTTGAGGGGGAGAGGGAATTTGAGAAGTTGAAAATTTACCTCATCACACTGGTTTCTATTAGAAGTGATTAGGAGGATCTTCCCGATGGTGTTAGTGTGTTGAAAAGTTGGTCTGGTAAATGAACCCACCTAGGTTAAAATTGTTAGGATAATATTTTTTTGTATTCTAATTGGTTAGTGTTTGAAGGAGATTTTACAGGGAGTTTATTAATTTTTAAACTCAAAGGGAAAAGAAAATGTCTTATGGGTATAATGCTTAGGGTCTTTAATGCAAATCGCTACATGTCTCCTTGTTTTTAATCAATAGTAATTTCTTGGGGGGTAGTGTATTTTTATGTAATTTTATTTTTTTTCTTGTGAAGGGGTGACTTTTTTTTTTTTTTTTGGCCCCGTTGATTTATTTCTAATTGTTTTTGTATTTGTTAATTGTGCCTGTATCTTCAATTTTTATTTTGTTTTTGACATATTATTTCTTTTTTTTGTTAGTTTGGTTTTTTTTATATTTTTTCGTATTCTTTATTATTAGCTAAAAACCCCACTACACCCATGTACGCATCTGCACTTTACACCATCAAAGATTGACTGGCTAGTCGTTTGTGTTAAAGAAGTAACATCATAAACCTAGTAAAAAATTAAAACCCACCTTGTATCCGATACTCTATCCGTGTAACATTTATTAGTAATAAGATGCTACAAATATTAATTTTTTGTTAATACACTTTAAGCATGAAGAAGTGAGTAAATTGCATACCACTTTAGAAATATCAAGAGCAAAACTGAATGAACGATTTTTAAACGCATCAACTTTCTTTTTCCTGTTCTTTTCAAGTAAGATTCGAAGTGAGTCTCCCTTCTTACGCTCGGCATCGGAGATATACAAAAGTCGGTTGTCTTTTCAATTTCTTGTTCTTTTGCTTGGATTTTGTATTCATGGACCATGGTTGATACAATCATAAAATTTATATAAACTTAGACTCAGTACTATGATAATCATTCAATACGTAACTGGCATGCATGTATACATTATGATTCTTGAACACCGCATTTATTAACAAACGAACACAAAACAAATTCAAACAGCCACAACCGCAACGTAACTAAAATCAACGCCCCAACACTAAACACTGACCAGCTTCATCATGTTAGGCTCGTAATACTATATATCTTATTAATAAGTTCTATCTATATATACAATGTATATCTGGATTCAACATCCCCTTTGTTTATTATGTATCTTTTATCAATTGTATATTAGAACCATAGTTTGTTAATTTGGTAGAGATTATACATAACCTTGGTTATATCTTGGATGATTAAGATCTCTCGCCAGCGCATTTTGTTTATTGAATTAAATCAATAAACGAGTATAGATCTTGAATCTTGAAACCGTTAGTGATTAAATTATCACATCTACGGTATGCTCACATTACACGTCACACGAGCACGTTAGGGTGCTTGTGCTTGCTTCACGAATAACACCACAAACAAACTAGGGTTTGGTGTTCTTGATTAAACACAATCGAATTCTACTAAGGGATTAAACTGCTGATTGCAATATAACAAGAAGGGAAAATTGATGACAATATAATCATGCTAATCTCTTTGATGGTTTTTATACTTTCATAACAATTATATTAAACCATAACATCAAAGCATAGAATAGCGGAAGCAAATAAAGGATCAAATAACATGCTTGAATAATTAACCGAATTAGGGTTACATACCTTTTGATTCTAGCCCGAACAAGAATCAAATTGCTTAGCGATTATCTCCAGGAACCCTAATTTGGGTTTATACGAAAACAATCCAAGAACAATCTAAAGAAAGATTGTATCACGATCTTGTACACACGCTATGTATCGAGTTAACCAATTACTAGCTTGATAACACGTAGCGTTTAACCGAATGATTCGATCCGATCAACCCAAGGTTATGGAGCCGAATGAAGGACAAGAATAGTGATAGAGTTTTTAGGGATTATTGTGTGTACCCTTTTCACATCTCCATGTAGGTGTTTATATAGGCTCCCTTTCCCTAATGTAACATCTATTCATTAATATCAATTATGTACCATCAATTCTTAATTATGTAACATAATTATGTAACATTATGTAACATTAAGTAACAATAATTATGTAACATTATGTAACATCAATTATGTTATTATGTACATGTCCTTGTCCTTATGGTCGTTAGTCTTTTCCGTTAAATACTTAACGACCGTTAAACGTTTACGTGTAAAATTAACAAATATATTATTTATTAATTGTTAACTCGTAGTGAGTGCAATCCCGTGATCTTGAGTTCGATCCTAACACACATCTATTAATTTATCGTCCATAAACTAACAGCTCCCACTTGGACATATTTTAATAGTGTGATCACATCGGTTAGCGTCTAGTTACACGCCGATGCCTCTAGTACGATCTCAAGTAAGGTCTCCTGGAAAAACCTTTTAATGATTCATCATTATTATTATCCTTTTGTTTCTAATACAATGTTAATAAGGATATGGATCTTAGTCATTCCTTAATTAACTGATTCTGTTTCTCGTTTATCTGATTGAGCAAGATTACCAAATCTTCTGAACGTATTCCAGAAAATTTTGGGTGTGGCCACACATACATCTTACCAATCCCACGAGGGGCCCAGCTGTATTAAACTTCAAAACGTATTTGAAGGAAACAAATCCTTTATTGACTACAAGCAAAACTCATGAATTTTGCAACACTTCTGAAAACAATCCGTATAGCTACCAGTTACGTTTAGCGTTAAATTGCTTCACAGAAATGCACTAGATCCATAACAGTTTCCTGGTATCTCAAGTCTGAGGATAACTATTTATGATTTACTTAATGACAAGATCCATAAAGTACAATCATATAGTTGGGATAAGTCCTATATTCGATTCATCGAATATCATTTAAATTTGGCATGTAATCACATCAATATACTTTCAAGTATATCTGACCAACATTTAAATTTGTCTTGATTTAATAATATTCCCATATTATTAATCGACAACGGACATTTAGAATAATTTAATATTCATGGATTAAAACATGTAAAATAGGATACAAAATTAAATAACAAAATAAACATAACCATCATTTTATTTTATCAAATAATAATGTTTACACATCCATTATCCAAACACTAATCACAGATATGCATGAAACTACTAGCTAATCGAAGTCCAATTCCATTGGCATGTTCATTAACCTTTCCTCTAGGTAAAGCTTTAGTAAAAGCATCAGCTAGATTTTTATCTGTGTGAACTTTTATCAATTTGATTTCACCACTCTCGACTTGTTCTCGAACATAGTGATATCTACGCAGAAAATGTCTGGCGCCTTTCATGACTCCAGGTTCATTGGCGAATATGATTGCAGCAGAATTGTCACAATACATATTAATAGGTTTATTTATTGAAGGCATCACTCCAAGATCTCCAACAAACTTCCTAATCCAAACGGCTTCCATTGCAGCTTCTGACGCAGCCATGTACTCAGATTGCGTTGCATGCATTGCAATGGTTGTCTGCTTTTTGCTCTTCCAGTCTACTGCTCCTCCATTGACGATAAAGACATAACCCGTCTGAGACTTCGTATCATCTTTATCGCATTGCCAGGACGCATCACAGAAACCTGTAACATCAAGTTCTGTATCTGGATTTCCTCCGTACACTAAAAACATATCTTTCGTATTCCTCAGATACTTTAGAATATGTTTAACAGCAACCCAGTGGAGCTTTCCTGGATTCTGTTGATATCGACTGACCAAGTTTTGAGCAAACGCCACATCTGGCCTTGTGCACCTGACAGCATACATGATAGATCCCACAGCCGAAGCATAAGGTACCTTTTTCATGTAAGCTTTTTCCTCATCTGATGAAGCGCACATTTCATTACTCAAATCATGTTTGACTTCCATCGGTATAAAACCTTTCTTAGAGTTTTGCATACTGAATTTCTTCAATATCTTATCGATGTAAGCACTTTGATTAAGTCCAATCAACCGCAGAGATCTATCTCTATATATCTTAATTCCCAGAATGTATGCAGCTTCTCCTAAATCCTTCACAGAAAAACATTTTCCAAGATAGTCCTTAACTTCCTTAAGCTTTGGAATGTTATTTCCCATAATCAAAATGTCGTCGACATATAGGATTAAGAATACTACATCACTCCCACTAGCTTTGCGATATACACATGGCTCATCACGATTTTGAATAAATCCAAACCTTTTGATTTCTTCATCAAATCGTTTATTCCATTGACGTGATGCTTGCTTCAAACCATAAATGGCCCTTTGAAGTTTGCATACACCGTTTGGAAATTTTGGATCAACATACCCTTCAGGTTGCTCCATATAGATGTCCTCATCTAAGCGACCATTCAAGAAGGCAGTTTTAACATCCATTTGCCAAATCTCATAATCATAGTATGCTGCTATAGCTATGAGAATCCTAATAGCTCTAATGTCTGCTACAGGAGAAAAGGTCTCCTGGTAGTCAATCCCAAAGGTTTGAGTGCAGCCTTTAGCCACCAGACGAGCTTTATAGGTATGTACTTTACCATCCATGTCAGTCTTCTTCTTGTATAGGCACTTATTCCTAACTACCTTGGCATTAGAAGGGTGGTCTACTACAATCTAGACTTTATTAACTTTCATGGATTTCATTTCCTCATCCATTGCACCTTGCCATATTACCTTATGAGGGTCAAGCATGGCAGTTTTATAATTAGCAGGTTCTCCAAGATCCCCTACTTCATCATCTTCAACCTCTATGTTTAGACACAGACGGTTAGGTGCACGTGTAGTCCATTCAGACCTACAGACAGGAATTAATACCGATGGAGGACCCAGACTTTTAGGTTCTACTGGAATTTCGCTAGTGTTTTCAGAAGGTAATGTATCCATATGATCATCTTCTAGATCATAATCTCTCCCACTGAATTCTTGAGATATGAGATCTCTTTCAAGAAAATCTCTATACCTAGCAACTATTACTTTGTTTTCAGGTAGAAAATAAAAGTAGTAACCCATAGTTTCCTTAGGGTATCCTACAAAGATACACTTAACAGCTCTGTTGAAGTTTATCAGTTGAGTCACGTTTCACATACGTCTCGCAACCCCAGACCTTTATGTAAGATAAATTCGGCACTTTGTCATACCATATTTCATATGGTATATTAGAATATGAACAACAAATTCTAAGGCATAATCCCAAAAGGATAACGGTAGAGTAGTAAGATTAAACATAGATCGTACCATATCCAATAATGTATGATTTCTCCTTTCAGATACACTATTTTGTTGTGGAGTATATGGAGAAGTAAGATTCTAAACTATTCCGTTCTCACTTAGATAATCTTTAAACTCTTGGCTTAAATATTCACCACCTCTATCGAATCGAAGAGCTTTAATCTTCTTTCCTAGTTGCAATTCTACTTCTGCTTTAAAAACCTTAAATGTTTCAAATACCTCATGTTTATGTTTAAGTAAATAAACATATCCATAACGACTGAAATCATGCATAAAAGTTAAGAAGTAGCTAGCACCTTTCCTTGACACATGTCTAAGTGGTCTGCACACATCCGTATGTATTAAACCAAGTAGATCTGTAGCCCTTTCAATGTTTTTATTAAAAGGTTTCTTTGTCATCTTCCCAGATATACAAGATTCGCATTTATCAAATGATTCTTCATCGATATTTTCCAAAATACCTTCACGATGAAGCTTTTGCATGCGAGTCTTGCCAATATGGGCAAGTCTACAGTGCCAAAGATATGAAGAATTCAAGTCCAACTTTCTCTTCTTATTTATGCTAAAAATAGAATTATTATTATTCTTAGGGACATTGTTATTCATGTCAATTTCAAACATACCATTTACTGATATAGAACTAAAATAGAATATACTATTTAAAAAAATGGAAATTCCATTACTAGCAATAGTATGATAAAAACCAAGATCCAACAAACATGAAAGGGAAACAACACCTCTAACAATAGAAGGTGCATAATAACAATTGGTTAATTTCAGTACTAAACCCGAAGATGAAACTAAATCAAACATTCCTATGGCTTCAACAGCTGCTTGTGTTCTATTACCCACTTGCAAATATTGAACCCCATAAGATAGTTTCCTTTCTACTTTAAATCCCTACAGCGTATTACAAACATGAATACCGTATCCCGTATCATATACCCAGGAATTTAATTTGTAAGTTAGATTGAATAACTCAATTGCAAATAAGTTACCTGAAACTGCAGCACTAGGCTCAGATTTCTTCTTATTTGCACGCAACTCTTCAAGATAAAGAGGGCAGTTCCTCTTCCAATGCCCAGCAACGTGGCAGTGATGACAAGCTTGATCCATATTAGGATAAGAGGACAGTTCCTCTTCCAATGCCCAGCAACGTGGCAGTGGTGACAAGCTTGATCCTTATTAGTATTTCCTTCTCTTCAATAGAATTAGGCTTAGGCTTTTGGTTTGATAAGGCAAACATTGCCTTGTTCTTATCACCTTACCTTGCCTTTGACCTTCTTGTTCACTTGCGGTTTTTGGCTTGTTATCTCTACCCTTTTTGTATTGGTAAATAACTTGAGGAGTAGGTGCTTAGTCTTTCAAACCCTTATTTCACGAAGACCAATGAGCAAGCTGTTGCTAGAAACTGTCTTCCCCACGCAATGCTTATGGAAAAGTGTTTCTTACAAAATCACAAAATCCTTGTTAAGGGACCTGTTTGATTAAGTTTGACACCATATCATTGTCCGTATGTTTCCCAAGTGATGTAATTGGTCCATGAGTCCTTTCATTTCCAATACATGTTCACTAACGGGTTTACCAGGGGCCTGTTTGCAACTATGTAGAGCATCCACCAGATCGTAGATTTCTACAGCAGGAGGCTTCTCAAACATTTTTCGAAGTTCAGCCAGCATGTTTTGGGGTGGATAATTTTCAAACTGCCTTTGAAGAGCATGTGACATTTTTCCAAGCATAATACAAGCCACATTAGAGTGCTTTTTATATTCTGCTCTGAAGCTGGTTTTTTGCTGCCTCAGATGCAGTGATCAGTGGGTTTTCTGGACAAGGCTATACAAATAGTCAAAAGTAACCGCTACTCTCAAGACAATTCTTAGCGAGACGATACCCATTCAGTTGGAATTTTGGGCCAGTCCATGTTTCTCGTTCAAAGAAAGTCTTGAAAGCAGAACTTAAAGTGTTTATTTCGAATGAGCCATTTCTTCAGAAAAGTATTCAAATTTATTAGTATTTCGATAATACCTTTTTCAAGAAAATAAATATACCCAGTAATATTTCATATAACCATCGTAAATTTCCTTGAAAACTAGAACCCACATGGACATAAACTCATCACATCAGTTGATCTGCTAGTGATGAATGTATTCAACGTGGTAACTTGTCGAACAAGTAATTGACAAACATTTTTCAATTTCTAGATATTTATGGGATTTACATTGCCAAAACTAGTTGCATTGTAAACATGTTTCATCCCATCTTAATGCCTTGAGTTTCTAGATCTCACTAAGTAACTCAATTAAGTCATTCTAATCTAAAGAACGCAAACTCATCCATGTGAGGTCTCACTCAATCATGATAGTTTTTTGTCCGTTACGATATAGTCCAAAGGTCCTTACTTGACTTAATCGCAATTTCAATGTTCCCTTTAATTAGAATAGGCATAGGACTTCAAGTTTAAGGGTATTAATTTTGACCATTGAATCAAAATTATGTATGGAGAAGCATGCATACAACTCCATAGCATATGTTTAATAAAACACTTTTTATTAACTTTTAAGGTGAAGATTAAATAAACATAGTTTGGTTGAGGCATTGGATGAACCAATTAAAGAAGTGCCCTCAATTATCGTCCACACCGTACTTTTGCATAAGTCTTTCAACTTAGTGTTTCGGATGTGGAATTGAGGCAAATCAACCTTAAAGTAATTTTGTACTTTTAAATAGTCGTAGGTAACTCCAATTTGACGCACAAGCAAGCCGAGAATTCGGTCAGCGTGAAGCTTGACTTCCTTCTTTAGTCGGGTTCGACCAGCGACGCGTTAAACTTCCCACACAGTTTGTCAAATTGGATGAGCCTTTCTAACCATTTAGTACGAAAATTACCAATCAACTATTTAATCTTCAAAACAATTCTTAATTTTTTTTATATTGATTTAGTCCATATTATTTTCTTTGAAAAATTACCCTTTTTGTTTACAACAATTCGCCATAATTAAATAAACAAAAACAAGTAATTAAAATAATTGACTAAACAATAAACACATAATAACAATTTATATGCGTTAAAGTAAATCATGTAGCCACATGCAATCCTTTTATACGATGAACCCTAATTTTAAATTCTAGGTTTTACTTATCATATATCCAATCAAGAATCAATATATAAGTCTTCCCGAATTTTAGATTTATCGTACTAAAATTAAGTGGTCAAAATATACACGTAACAAATTACTTCATATATTCTCATGATCCATGATAAACATGCATGTTTGTCATGGATCCACACAATACACATAACAATTATCCCGTAAAGATCGTAACCCACATACATGTCATAACAATTTAATCATGTATATTAAACCTCTTTAATCAAAACATGTACTTTATGGTTTCTTATATAAAATTTTCGACTAAATTTTTTTTATAAAACCCTTTCATGTATTTTAACATCAATACAATATTAGTTATTGATTTTAGGTTTCGATAATTATCAACATGTTAAAATGGCTCTGATACCACTGAAGGTTTTTATACTTTCATAACAATTATATTAAACCATAACATCAAAACATAGAATAGCGGAAGCAAATAAAGGATCAAATAATAAACCTTGTGTTGAATAATTAATTCCCGAATTAGGGTTAAATACCCTTTTGGATTCTAGCCGTGCCGAACATGACTCAAATTAGCCTTAGCGCGATTATCTTGCCTTAGAAGCCTTTTAATTAGATGTTTATACCGAAAGCAATCCAAGAATAATCAATCCTGAGATTGTATCACGTTCTTGTACACCACGTATGTTATCGAGTGTTAATCCAATCACTAGCTTGTGAATAACACGTAGCGTTAATTTAATTTCGAGACGCATTCGATCCGATTCATCCCAAGGTTATGTCGGGTTTTGGTCGAATGTTGGACAAATATGAGTGATAGGGTTTTATGGGAATTATTGTATTCTATTTAAACGCTTCCACTTCTATATGGGTGTTTATATAGGCCAGATCAAGCTCTCTGTTTTAAGCCCTATTACTTGGTGAAGAGCAATCAGATACATCAATTCATTAATTAGCATCATTAAGTCCCTAAAATGTAACATATCAATTATTAATTATGCCATATCATTCAATCTATATTGTACATCAAATTCATTGTAATTATTGTTAACTTATCAAATTTGTGCTTACATCCAATTCATTATTTAGATGCTAACATTATGTGTTATGCTAAATTAATGTTACATCAATGTTATGTAATTATTTGAATGGTCCCTCGCATTGCCTATACTCCACTTTTAGAATTGGGTCGTTTGAGTCTTTTTCGTAAAATATCTTACGGATCTTCGAATTTTTTATACCCGGTTTTTTCTCTAAACGTTTACGTGTAAAAATTATCTGAATATTGTGAGTATTTATTAATTGTGTACTTGTAAATCGTAGTGAAGGTGCCATACCTGTGTGATTCTTGAGTATCTAGATGTCTCCTATAAACTCTACCTGTTCTGGTATATTATTTATTTCAGTCCCCTCGCCTCTTAAACTTAACAGTTAGTAATGCCACAGAAAATATATGTTCATAAAAATATTTCATGAAATTTCATAATTTCTTAAATTATTTATTTTTTTCATTTGTACTTGCATCGAAGCCCTATATAATAATATCTTTATTTTTTTATCATGTCCAATTTGTAAAATAAATATACATGGGTAAGCATTTATGTATATTTTACTATTTGAAACATGGCAAAATTGAAAATATAAATTATACATATTTACTAAATAAACATATAGTGCAGGAGTATTATGAACTTATGAAGTTTATAGTAAAAACATGCTTGTTAATGTTTACCAAGAAAAACAACCAAAAGTAATTAGTATGTAGTACTTCATAAAACTACTAGCAAAACGAACATGGTGTGCAATGGACCCCACAAAAAAAAATGACCAATCACTTTAAAAGTACTACGGTATATATTTTTTACTGTGGCATCAAAAGAAGCAACTCTCACCAAAAAAATAGTCATCTTCATCTCCATGACTCCAACTGAACCACCATGTCCGGTTACGTTCTACGGAGATTTTTTTGGTTTTCATTTCTTTTTCTTTTTTTCTTCTTGTTTTTAGATCTAAGGTGATTTCTCGTCTATTTTCAAGATTAGTACTAAAAACCAACGCTAAAAATTTGATGCCCCCTATTTTGTTGATGACCTGGGTCGTCGCTCACTTCGCCCGGTGCCAGGGCCGGCCCTGAGGCAAGTGAGTTGGCTAACGAGTGAAAATTAGTTTTTCTTAATACCTGCATTTCTCATAATGAATTTTAAACGGGTCAGTCGCGTTTACCTGGTTAACACGCTATTTTCAAATAAAATGTATCATAGTAAAACTAGGAAAATTGCGTTTTGGACTAAATTAATCCACAAGCAAGTTTGGTAGGGGGCCAACTAGCCAAGTACTCTCCGGTCCCCTAGTGGCTCCCGAGTGAGTCACTCTCGTGACCATCAAAGTCTCAAATTATAGAAGTGCGTTTTGGACTAAATTAATTAGTGTGGTATCAAAAGGTAAACAATCCGATCTTTACTTTTACGCATAAGATATGAAGTTATGAACCTGTTCACATGCATGTTGATTATCCTTAGCATAAAATATTTGGTGTTATCAGAAAAATTTCGATTCAGTCACGAAAATACCTTGGTTATAGACAACATGTATCTGAGTTAAAAACTCATCATCTTCCAAGTAACCTGAACTGAAAACTTTTACCGAAAATCTTTCCATATATACCTAATCTAAACACTAAAATGTCATATATACCCAAAATAAAAGCTTTGAATGTAATGTAGTCAAAACATGATTTGAGTAAATATGAAATTGCTCGTCAATGATTATACAAGTGTCTATGAGCATGCAACCCGGACCATTAGACAACCATATATTTTGGTGATTTGGACCGGGCCACATCTAGTACTTATTATACAAAAAACACAAGCTCGATGCTACTGATTCATACAAGGATACCATGAACTACTATGTACTTATTATACAGTCATGCACAACGGTCTATATGTTGCACATGTAGGTAATTTTGGGCATGTAAGTACGTAGTTAACAGCTTAACAAACGTTAGGGCCGAACCCCATTAGTCCATTCGCGGAATCAAAAGAAATTTGGATGCCTTCTTGTTGAATATTTCCAATAATGGAAAGTCCTGATGAAGTTGGGGCGAAGGCGAAACAAAATGTTCCCACGTCGTCCATTGGTATTAGAAAGTTGCTAGCCGGGAGAGTTAGGATTGGTCCTCCTGTAAAGTAGAATGAAATGGTGGGAACTCGAACTTGGACAAACCCGTTTAGGTTGTAGCATGTGTCGAATATTGAAACCGGTCGTGCACGAGGTAGGTTTGTTGTTTGTGCAATGAAGGCGTCACGGAATGAGGTATAAGCAGCTATTGGGAGCCTTGTGACGGCTGTCCCGGTGTCCATCACCACTCCTCCATGGCCCATGTCGCTTAGTTTGAAAATGGGTTCTGGTATGCTCACTTGAACCCCTCCCACACCGAGACCTGAAAGCCCCACGTAATAAAAACTAGGGGCTCTTGGATTTTTCAGTAGTGGGACCCAAACTGCACTGTCTGTCGGGAGAGCTTCTCTCCCGAATTCCAATGAGCCTGGGGAATCAGTTCCGCGGCTAACAAGACAATAACTAAACGCGCCACCTGCTTCACCACCTAACTGACTCACCAGCGACATCGAACCACCACCAATACCAAGTAAACCCGCGGCCCCAACAAACAACCCTTGGTTTCTATGACCACATCCTATAGCAACATTACGAATAAACGTATTACCAAAAGTGAGTGTCTCAAGGGCTAATGTCCCCTTCGTGTACGACCCGTCACCATACGAAACCTCATACCTACACCATCGACCCCCTCCATGACCACGACACCCGGCTGCAGTCTCTGCATGTTCACATACAGGGGACCCGCATGGAACAGACACAAAAGAAGCTGAACTGGCTGGGTCAAACAGTGGGTCCGATTGCTGGTAGCATTGTTTGCATGGCAAACACTGGACCCACACAACATCACTCCCAGAGTCAACAACCATGTACTGACTCCGGGAGGGACTTCCCACCCCTATCCTAACAAAATACTCCCCACTCCCTTGTTGCATGCCCGAAACCACTTCGGACCCAAAATCCTCAACCTCGAACCTCCCCCCTCCTCTACCACCACCCACGGTTCGATTCCTACCTATCCTACTATTTAAAATCGCCACCCTTTCGACGTCCCTCTTTAACCGCGCTTCTACACGTACTTTATGCCCCCCATCTTTCTCCAACATCTTGTCCCGGTGGACAAGGTTAAGCTTCCATCTTCCTCCATCACGAGACTCTTCGGATTCCATTATTTGGTCGAATAAATGTGTTTTGGGTACGTGGGAAGAAGATGATTTTGTGGCATGCATGGTTTCTTGCACATCAAGTAATTGGTGAGATGGGTACGTTAAAGATGACGTCTTAGCGGCTGTGACGGTTTCGCGCGGTGAAATGAGTAGCATAATCACCATCATGATCATTGAAGGTAGTATGGTGGTTCTCATTATGGTTGCTTTTGTATTCAGTAGCTCATTGAACAACACCATCTTATTATGGTGTATATATAAAGACTTCTATATAATATTATTGATTATAAGTAATAAATACTATAATTAGTGATAATAAAAAAACATCAAAAAATAGGGTTATAAAAAATTGAACGTTTAGTGAATATTTCATAAATTGTTCGGTAAAATTTCCATTTATATTCGTTTATTTATTGAATGAATAAAAACAAAATTCTAAGTTAGTTTAGTTAAATAGACGAACTTGAACAAAAAATTTGTCTGTTCATTTATGTTCGTGAACAGGGGCGGAGCTAGAAAGTTTGGCTCGAGGGGGCACACTTTGATATTTTTTAATAACTACACTACAAAATGATTCTTAGGAGGGGCAAATTATGAAAAAAATCGGCTATTTTCGAAAATTTACACTACAATTTTTTTCGCTAGGGGGGGCACTTGCCCCTTGCCCCCCCCCCCCCCCTTGTCTCCGCCCATGTTCGTAAACGTTCGATTATACTTTCGTTAACGTTCATTTATTTTTTTTCCGTTCAAAAATCGTATCATTTCACTATATATTTTTAAAGCTTAAACAAAATAACACTTATAAAATATAATATTATATATATTTTTATAAATTTTATGTTTATTTGTCTATGTTTATATATGTTTGTTTTTTTATGTTTATTTAGTGCTTAATGAACGAACATAAACGAAAATGAGTAACCTTATTCTTTTTTAAAAAACAAGCATGAACAATAAATTCGTTTGTTTAAGCGATTGTATATCTATTTACTTGTCCGGTTAAAATTAGACAAACATACAACAAGACTTTGGCTGTTCAGTTATAACCAAGGTTCTAAAAGGCATGTCATGACGCCGCTAAGGCCTCCCAAAGGTGCGAGGCGTGACCTCCATGTTACGCAATAGACCAAATCGTTTTTTATAGAAATGAAAAATATTACATACAAAGATAGTTTTCTTGACTTTGTTTCTTATGTATGACATTTTTTGTAAACTCAATATATTTAAAATATGATATAAGTATATAAATTTATAAATATTTTAATATTTTATGCCGCTTTATGTCACGCTTTAATAAACATCATGACTCGTCATGACTCATAAGACGCGAGGCTTGTCATGTCGCTACGTCACGCCTCACACTAATTAACCCTTGATTTTGCAACGGGCAATGTTGTACATTTTTATGTATTGGATATTATTTTATTTGCTACTTTTGAAATAAATTTAATTTATCTTGTAAAGAAGAATGCATGATCAACTAATCCACTAAATGTTGTTGCTTTCATGTAGCAGGGCGACACAAAATTAAATTATACGGGCACGAACGATTATTTATTTTTCACCAATTGTATATGTTGTTATCGACATGTTTGTTGATAAATGTTATATACGTGTTTTTTTTAACTGTGAATTTTTATTAAAACAACTAGCAAAGAGCTAGAGAAATGAACAAATAGTTACACATAGATATTACAAGCGGTTTTAGGATTGACAATCCAATCCAACCAACCTGGTCTAAGTTTTGAATTCCTATTCGAGATCTAAGTGTGTGACAGGACTATAATGACATAATGTCATTTTCGATTGTATCTTTATTCGGACGTTTAGTGCCAAAACAAGTCTTGTTTCAAAATTTCCATAGCAGCCACAATGTCGTTTGGATAACCTCATCGAAGCATCACTTGGTAATGTTGTTAAGGTTTGACGAGTCGGCGCATGAGATGAGACAAGTGAGAGATTTTGGGTAGTCATCGAAGCCCCACCATCTTGAAAACGTATATTGATGACGTATAGGACTGACCGGGCACGACCCATACTTCTTTGTGGGCTTAACCTGTATCGCGGTCACGAGTCGCGGACCCGCTAGTGTGTCACGATCGCGGACCCGCTAGTGTGTCACGGTCGCGGTTACGGATACCTGTCCGGAACGCGGCTTTCATGGCACGGTCTCCAACGGTTGTATTCTGCATGCAACTGATTTATGCGCTATTTCAGGGAAGGATAACCCTAAATTAAGTAGGGATATACTTTGCTAGTTTAAATAGGCCAAGATAATGTCAGATTCCGGTTTTGTCGGATAAGGCTTAGGCCGAATTGTGGGGAAACCCTAATGAGCATGAGGCATATAAAAGGATCAACAATCATCATCAATGTGGTATCACTAAAAAACCCTAATCATACTCGATCACTCTCCAAGAACCATATACTTACTCTCACGCCGAAGGCTAATCGTGGGATCCGCTCCCACGATAAGGTTAACGCGTGTTCTTTATTCCTTGTGCAGGAGTCCTCAACGAAATTCACTTGGTGCAGGAATAAGGTTCCTCAACCTGAATAACTACATATTCGGGCCAAATCAGATCCAGCCTAACTTTTGCATCAACAAGTTGGCGTCATCCGTGGGACCCGACACTGGGAATCACTCTGAAGAATGAGCGCAGTGGCTAACACAACCCCCCAATTGTGACTGTCACAAAAACAGCGAACAAAGAAAAAATGCAGAAGGAAAGGGATAAAGTTAACATCCAGGACTTTTGTGAGGAACACTACGATGACATCTTACCCATTATCATGGATAAAGTCCGTCACGATAAGCGAAAAGAAGTTCATACCTGGACTTCGTAGAAAGCTCCGAGAAAGGTCGGAGAACAAGAGAGGGTTCTCAAAATTTAAGTGTTGGCTTCTCACCCGTGAGATACCACACCTCTTTAAGGAGGCCTAGGGTCCAGGACCGCTTGAGATACAATGACGGGAACGTGTTTAATCGTCTGAGCCGTCGAAGGAGAAGTGTACACAAACGACTCAGCGATACCTACTCACCAAGCATGACAAGGTCTAGTACGAGCAAGACAATCTCTAGGGATCTTTCCCGCATTAGAGGTCGCTCCCCCAGTAGAGACCGCCCCTGACACAGAGATCGCCTCCGCGACACTGAAGAGTCGTACGATGGTATCTACTCCTCCTAAGGGACTAGGACCAAGTACAAAGGACCCCCTCGAGACAGACGTCGATCCAAGAGCACGAGGAGATGGAGGGAAAGTGAATCTCCACCATCCAGCGGATCAAAAAGCAGCACCAGTGACACGGGCCATTGGAAGTCAAGAAATAAAAGGTGCAAGACACTAGAGGAAGACCTGGTCGTACCTTGGAGCTGCGATGATGTAGATCCGTTTACACCTCAAATTCGCAACTTTAGAAGCCCGAGGAAGACGCGAATGCCCAACAACGTGAAAACATATGATGGAACTGGAGATCCGGAAGACCACTTAAAGGTCTTCCAAGCCTCGGCCCAAGTGGAACGTTGGGCAATGCCCACATGGTGCCATATGTTCAACTCCACCTTAATAGGGGCCGCGAGGGTATGGTTTGATGAACTACCTCCGGAAAGCATCGATAGTTACAAGGATCTAAAAGCATCTTTCCTCGCATATTTTATGCAACAGAAGAAGCATGTGAAGGACCCAGTGGAAATTCACAACATCAAGCAGAAAGATGGAGAGACGATTGAGGAATTCATGAAGCGTTTCAAAGTTGAAACTGGACGTATGAAGGGGGCCCCAGAGTGCATGAAAATCTCTGGATTCATGCATGGAGTCAATAACCCTGAGTTGACGAAACGTCTCAATGAACATGTCCCAAAGACTCTAGGAGACATTTTTCATAAAAGGTTGCATAAGCTGAAAGTCCACTAAATTAGAAGCCAGTCGCGAAAAGTATGCTGATTGATGTGCAGAAGCTAAATAAAGCTTATGGCTTATATTTTTCTGGCTTTTATGGGGCTTAGGCTTTCACTAAATAAGCTAAAGATTAAAGGGGACAGATAAATAGGGCTGCGGGATACCTAATTAAGCTATTGATTCTAAAATAAGCCCTAAATAGTATGACTACCAATAAGCTATATCTAAACATTCTCATATAAAGGCAGAAAAAAGGGGTTTTTAAACCTCTATTAAGCTATGCTAATAAGGGTATTAAGCTATGGTCTTTTGGGGGCTTAAAGAGCAATTAATAAGCTACAATAAAAAGCTAAAAGATACTAGGGTCTAGTGGATAAATAAGCTGGAAAAAGGGGTTGAGATTGGATGCTCAGCACCAGGGGAGCCCAAACAGTGGACAAGGGGTCCTTTTTAAGCTTATGCAATAAGCTCTAAAGGGCTTTTTAGCCAAATCCAAGCACAAACAGATTTACAAGGGATATAATTAAACTTATTTCCAAAGTTTGAGTTATTAATGAGGACTTAATCCTGCTGAATTTTGAGGTGGAAGTTCAAGGTTTTCAAGAAAAATTGCATTATTAAGACTGAGTCTTTTATTTTGGTCAAATTAAAGGGGACAGGACAAGGGTGAGGTTTCTGAATGAGTAGTAACACTTTCAAATAAGCACAAACATAGGTGTTGCTTAAAAGCCTGTCTACACTAGCTTAAGTGATTTAGCTCACTTTGTGGTTATAAACTATGACAGAAAGCAAAGGGAGCTTAAAAAACTTTATTTTTACACTTAAAAGCTTGATTAAAGTGCTTATTAACTCCACACACTCAGCCCAATGGGCGTGGTGGTTTATAACCCAATTATCTCCCCATATGACCATTTTAGGTCTAAACCACACACCCTTATTTATATAAAAAGGTTGTTTAACTGTTTTTTTAGGTAAATGCAGGCTGAGAGAATCAATCATAAGTGAGTTTAATAATTTTTTAACACATTTTTAAATAATTTAAACAGAATTAAACAACTTAAATTATACTTCAAATTTCGACAATAGTAATTTCACAAAAACTCTTAACTTTTTATATTAAAAACAGAAATATTACAACAAAAACTCTTGAAACAAACTGAGTACAATAATTTTAAAGCAAACTTAATTAAAATTAAACTAAGAAAGTAAAAACAGGGGTTGGTGTTTTCGGGTTGTCTTCTTTTCTTTTATAGAGGCTCGGAGTCTTCCTTTGTTCTTGGGTTGTGTTTCTTTGGAGTGTAGAAACTTTCCCAAGCAATCCTAGCCTTCCATTGGCCTTACAACATTCTCAGCCATCGATGGGGTCTTCGGGTTGTGTGATTGCCAAGTTGGCAAAGCTTATAAGGTTGAGGTGAGGTGGGAAATGGTGAGGGGTAGGCTGGGAAGTGTACTAGGGGTGGTGGTTTGGCCTAGAAACCATGGGATGCCCGGTGTGGGTTTTGGCGGTAAAGGGGTTGAGGTACAGTTATGGTTCGCGTTTAAAAGAAAAGAATGGGGAAGATGCAACTTTGGCCCTCCATCTTTCTTTCTATTTTCATTTCATCTAAGCCCCTTTTAGTTATAAAAGAAGTTTAGAAAGTGACGCTTATGGCCCCTGTGGTTTTTATAACAAAAGAATAAAAAGATTTGGCAAATTGCAAAATCAGCCCTTGCCTTTAAACATAATAAAAGAATTGCCATTTGGCAGTTTTAGTCCCTCTCTTTATTTCACCATTTTTCTTTTATAAAACTTGTTTTAAAATTGGCAATTTAGGCCCTTTTCTTTATTTTTTCATTTTTAATTATAAAACAAGGTTTTTAATATTTACATTTTTGGTCCTTGAGTTTTATAAAAAGGGTGTTTTGGGCTTGGGTTTTGTGATTGGGCTTTTTCAAGGCCCACTAAGGTAGGTGAGGGTTTTTGTTGGTGTACAATGGCTGACGATTGGCCTGTAAACCTGGTAAGTTGGGCCTTCAAAGTCTTCACAGTCTTTGTCAATTGCACACAAATGGGCTGTTGAAATTGATTGAGGGCCCATTTGGTCTTCACAGTCTTCATAATTATACTATTGGGCTTTCCCGGCCCATCAGATGGGTTAAGATTGCATCTAATAGTATTCTTCAGTTCCGGCTCCGGTTTGTTGATCATGCTTGATTCTTCTGTATTGACTCTGACTTTGGCATTTTTGGACTTTGGCCTTGATTTTTCACAGTCTTTTCCATTCCATGCTCAGTTTTGTCATTTTGGCTCTATTTTCTGTCTTTTTGTTGATATCCACTTCCTGCACAATACAAATGCAAAACAAACATATATTTGGCAGTTTTTGTCTGTTTTTGGTCATTTAAGCTCGTTTTTAGAGGTAAAAGATATGTGTAATTAAGCACTTATCAAATCCCCCAAACTAAGGTATTGTGTGTCCTCACGCAATGTTATGAAGTAAACATGTAAGCCCCGTTTTCACCATTTTCTGAATTTACACTAACTACAACTAATATTTTTGGATTTTCTCATTTTTTAACAAGTTTGACTTTCTTTATTTATTAACACTGGGATCATAGAATGAGAAGCGTCCGTAGAGTGATCTACGGATGTCCTGACGGATAAATTCATCGTCCTCGATTTTTCACAAGTTCCAAGCTAAGCAATTAAACAAGATCATTGTCGATATAAGTTTATATGTTAAGCCCTCATACTTATGACTTGTGAATTTTCAACTCCCAACATGGATATACGATTGAATGTTGTAATCAATTTTATATTTACCATAGATTCCAACTTATTTTCATAGTCATATTCAAATGAATCATGGACTCAAAACAACAACTTATTAAGACTCGTACTTGATTTCGAGATTTAAACTTTAGAACTTTTTGCAACATTTTTAACATCATAATCATAAGTTCTTAAAGCTAGGAATGCGTTGCTTAGTTTGAACCCCTACCTCGTGGTTAACGGAGTAGGATATCACAACCAACGACCGATGTTCTTAGTTTGAAAACCCACCCCGTTGCTAGCGTAGTGGGAAATCACATCAACACCTTATTCCATATGGCTAAGGATTGGTGTCTTAGTTTGAACCCTCACCTAGACCTTTCTTCCAAGTGAGATATCACGACACACCAAATCTTAGAAGTAAAGAGTCTTAGTTTGAACCCCCACCTCGTTGCTAGCGGGAGGGTGGGATATCAGGACACATCCTTTACTTGCTCCATAATATCAAACTGCCTGCTTCATTGGCAAAATTTCACACTTATTCATGCATTTTTGCCATTCACATTTTCATTCATGCTTCTTTGGCCATTTATCTTTTAAATCACTACAAAATCTCGCATTTGAAAACTCAAGTTACAATTGAATGCTTTTTATGAAAACATCGATCTGACTTAGTTGAATTAAATTGCGTAACGTATGATTTTAGGTGGATTAGAAATTCACGGGAGAGAAAACCACAAGTTACTCGTATAAGTTTTTAGAAGAATCTTGCTTAGCACATAAACTTATATTTAACTCTATCATTTCTCGCTCTTCATATTTTTAAAATTCAAAGCTATAGAATTCGTGAAAGCTTGGCCTAAAGGAACTTGTAGGCTAACACGCCCGATCAAGTCAAAAATTATTCTTATTCTACCCAAAGAAAGAGCAAAACTGTGACAAAACACTTATTATATTTTTGAAAAATTTTCAATTTTTTTCATTTTTTTGGTATTTTGGTGGTAAAAACGGGTTTACGTGGTAACAATGCTGCAGGCAACAATCAAATCGAAGATACCCCCCAAACTAGAACTAAACATCGTCCTCGATGTTTTGAAGGGTATTACATTAATCTAAGGCCATTTATGAGGTTGCCAAACAGATAAAACGTTAGTCGATAGATTAGGAAATTCGGATTCCAATGAAGCGAGGATGTGAAACTCTTGATGAATGACAAAACTGAGAGTCTTCACAATCCGGGCAATCCTGGACAATAAACAATAACAACAACATGGAAACACGGGTAATGGAAAAGACAAGCTATTTTACACAACAACACTTATTTATATCACAACTACGGATAAGCATGGGGTGCCTCCCACGAAGCGCTTGTTTAGGGTCGCGATGCTTGACCCATCACAAGGATTTATTGGTCCTTGGGGAAAGTTTGGAGATCTGGAACTACCAAGTGTGGTACGTTCCCTCCAAAGTAATGCTTGACGCGATGACCATTCACTTTGAAATTTGGCCCGTTGGCTTGAGAAAGCTCAACAGTGCCGTATGGAAATACTCTAGTGATGGTGAAAGGGCATTCCCAACCGGGATTTTAGTTTGCCCGATAAAATCTTTAATCTGGAATTAAAGGAGGAGGGATCGATCACCACTGTTGGTGAAAAACGGTTTTGATTTGGAGGTCAAGGAGCCTCTTTGTTTTGGCCTTATAGATCAAAGAGTTCTCATAGGCATGATCACGAAGTTCCTCTAAGATCATTGAGATGAAACTTTACGGTGATCCAACCCCGGCATTACAGGATCGAAGTTTTCTCAGTCATTTACAGGCACCAGTCAGGCTGTTGTTGCTCCCAATCTCGATCGGAAGATGGCATGCCTTCTCATACACAAGGTTGTAGGGAGTAACCGATGGGTGTTTTGTAAGCTGTGCGGTAAGGCCCTTAGTGCATCCATTGTTTGTCGACCAGGAGGCACTGTGTGTGTTCACTATGGTCCTTTCAAGGATTCTTTTCAAGCCACGATTGATACTTCACTTGCCCACTTGGTGTTGTGGTGTGATAAGCGGTGGAGAGACGGTGAGTAACTCCATTTTCTGAATTGACCTTGCGAATCGGACATTACCAAAAAGGTCCGCGCTCCTCACAGACGCTCGACCCTCGCGACCTCCCCGGGTGAGCTACCACCCCCCAATCAGGCTGCACCCCCCCCCCCGAGAGATTTCAGAAATTATGCAAATATTGTGTGTATCATAGTGTATGTGTGAGCGTTTCGATTGTCCACCATTTTGACAAATATCTCGCGACTGCCCCCAGCCTTATACTTGTTCCCTCGTGAAGACGGGAACGGGCCCTAAAGTCCTCGCGCACACACAAAATGTCAAAGTATTTTCACTCTCTCTTGGATGGAGTTTTGATGCATCGCGCACTCGCATCGGTGTGAAGTTTTTCCTTGACGTTGGCAGAGATCACAGTTCTTGAAAAACTGTGGGCATTTTATAGATGGTGGGCCAGAAAGAAACCGGAGTCAGAGATCTTTTTGGCTGTGAGGTTTGCACCATGATGTCCCCTGCGCGCGCGCGCGTCCATTGTGGCAAGCTGAGAGAATCTCAAGAGCTTCATTGCCGTGCACACATCGCCTGATCACTTGATCCGCACAAATTTTAAACAAGAAGGGGTCGTCCCAGAAATAGTGTTTAACATCTTTGAAAAACTTGTTTTTCTGCTGGGTTGACATGCCCTTCACAATGAATCTACCCGCGTGGTAGTGTTGCAATCACGTCACGGCAAAGACCACGGGGTTTTCCTTCTCGCAATCTCCACGAAAGGCCCCCTGTCCCCATTATTTAACGTCTCAGAGGGTAAACCCTTCCTCATTTATTCTTTAGGATCATTGACGTTTTCATACGTTTTCCCCAAAAATCTGGAAGATGAACGGCTGCGAGTTTTCGGCTCCCTTTAGTATCCAATAACTTGAAGTCAGATTCTGAGAGGAGGACGAACCCATCGGAGCAATCTCGCCTTGGCATCCTTTTTTGCAATGAGATACTTAAGGGCGGAAATGGGTCCGTAATTGCACTATGATTTTGTTCATGATGCAGGTAAGACCTGAATTTCCGAAAGCATCACTGTGGCAAGTTATTCTTTTTCCAGTCGTAAGTGTACGTTCGTTTGTGGCTTCAATCAAGGTCTTTTAGCATGTAGTGGATTGGCGAAAGTGTTTCTCAGACGTTGCCCCAAAACTGCACCTATGGCGAATCGCTTGCATCGCAATAAGTCAAATGGAAGGTCCCGTTTGGAGCAATGATAAGATTGGAGCGTCCGTTAGTCTATCTTTCAATGTTTGGAAAGCTCGAATCGTCAAATTATCGGAAAAGGAAGATGAATGGGTAATTCTTCTAAGGAGTGGGTCATTGGTCGCGGATATTTTTGAGAAATCTGAATGAACCGGCGGTAAAAACCGGCTTGATGACGGAAGAAAAGACTCATTAATTCCTTTGACGGTGGGTGGGATGAGGTAATGTTTGCAATGACTTCGATTTTTGGCTTTGTCACTCAATCCCTTTCTTAGAATCTTATGAGCGAGGAAACAATGCCCTCTTTGACCAGTAAAATGGCTCTTTTCTCCCAGTTAAGACTTAAGTTGGTGTCTTCACCCTTGGAAGCATGTGGTCTAAACGGGAGAGGCAGTTTTGGAAAGAATTCCAAAGACAAGAAGTCGTCCTAAAGACTTCCATCTTTCTCAACCATGTCATGAAAGATTGCTTACATACATCGTTTGAAAGTGCTGGAGCATTGTCATAAGCCGAAAGGCATGCGACGGTAGGCAAACGTTCCGTATGGGCAAGTGTAAAAGTTAGTCTTTCTGATCACTGGGGAGTCAATGGGGATTTGGAAATAACCGGAGAAGAAACATCGAGGAAACAGTAGTATTCATTCCCCCGCTAATCTCTAAGCATTTGGTCCCATGACGGTAGAGGGGAGTGGTTCTTTGCGGGAGTGGCTTAATTTAACTTACTGATAGTCACTGCACACCGCCATCGGTAACCAAAGAGTTGGAACTCATACTCATTTTCTCGTTCATACCCAGTTATTCCTCCCTTCTTTGGGTAACACAACTGTACCGGCTAACCCAGGGACTGTCGGAGATAGGGTAAATCACATCCTAGCTATCGAAAGTTTTTCAACCTCTTTTTAATACATCAGTGGATTTTTGGATTTACTCTTCTTTGTTTTGGACCGCTGGTGCTTAGTCCTCTTTCCAAAGAATCTTGTGGGTACAAAATTCCGGGTTGGATCCCTGATGTCAGTAAGTTTCCAAGCGCGAGCTCGCTGTCGGGACTTCTAGCACCCTTCTATGAGAGCGGATTTTTCCTCAAACATCCAACCTCTTTAGCAATAATGACGGGCAACTTGCTGTCGCTCTCCAAAAATGCTATACTCGAGATGGGGAGGGCAGTTCCTCCTTTTGAGTTCAACCTCCGTAGTTTCTTAACGGAAGTTTGGCTGTATTAGCTTCACAGACTTTAAGTAGTTGGCTTTTGGGAGGATAAGTTCCGTGATGGAGGGGGAATGGTGGTTCGCTATTCAAATGGCTTCTAGATTAAGAATGTCCCCCTCAGATCATAGTAGAAAGGGATTATATGCTGGACAATCCGGTTCATCTGTAGACCAAGGGATTGATTCCTGGCTTCTCTCGAGAAGCGAAATCACTATCCCCAAATGGAGTATTAGGGTAGAGAAGAAGTAGCAACAATTGGATCATAATACGGAGTGGAATTTCCACTTGCGCATTATATCAGTAAAACCAATAACTTCTTGAGAGTATTCTCACAAAGCAATATCAATGACGTCAATCTTGTTGCCGTCATGTGAGTGTAATGGGGCCCGAGTATCTCGAAAGATCTGATCACAAATTGTAAGTGATAGGTGTTCACTTCCTATTCTAAGAGTTAATTCACCTTGTGCACATCAATCAAAGCACGACTGGTCCTTTAAGAAGCACTCCCTGAGAATTAAAGGGATCGGGGGTTCTGGCCTCAAAATCTACAACCACAAGTCGGCTGGAATTGAAATTCACCACTTTAAACGGAGATTGTCTTTGCAATTCCATTGGTTTAGAAAATTGATCGATCCGCAAGGTTCGAGTGTCATGCAAGTTGAATAAGATTAGGAAGTGAAAGCTTGTCCCAGACTGAATGGCATTAGATTAATTAGCTAGCACCGAGATCGGCTAATGCTAGCATTCATCCATCCCTGGAAATTCAAAGGAATCAGGAATTGCCGGGGTCTCAAGTTTTCTGGGTAACTTGTTCAAGAATGACCGTCCGAACAATGTTCATTCATCGAGTTCGAGCTAGACAGGGTTCATTGGAAGTTTCGAGCCACTCAGTATGTTCTCGTTATTCCCAAGTAAGGTTTTAGAGACGGAGTGCGAGAATTTGGGCATTCAAAACAAGAGCATCCGTAAAGCGTAATCTCGAAACTCTTCTTTTTGAAGATTCATAGGATTTGTCGATTTGTTCATTAGCTTATTACGGCTCTTTTTCATTATCGCCTCGAAGGATTATGGAAGAGAAACTGATGGTTTAGTGTTTGGCACTTGGGAGCAACAACAGGAGCAACAATGGGCTCAAAACCTAGAGTTGTGATTGGTCAGACTACCGAGAGGTTGGTACGGGTGCTTTGGTACTTTGTGGGCAAGAAGGGCTGCAATTTGGTCCCTTTGTCACCTCCGGGTGTTGGCTTCAACTACTGAAGAGTAGAATTGGAGTCTTGATATGCCAAACGCTTTCGGGTTAGTGATACCCTTTAAGTCTTCTCTGGGTTAGTAACGGTGTTACCCGGGAGTGTCCCTGACCCTGAAGTAGATGCGGTATTGGCAGTTACAAACTTAGCCACATATCGTCAGATTTGCCATTTGATTATTCATTTTGTTTGTTTCGGATTTGCATGTTCGACCCTGGTTTTGGGATTATTTTTGCATGTTTTCTCATGATAGATCAATAGCCTTGACGTAGTTGTCAAAATCGTTCTGGTGGACACTGTGTGTCTGAGGAACGGGGGGGCTTGATAAGTGGAGACTGATTAACCTGGGGTCTTATGAAGTTGATTTGACTTGAAATTGGATTGGTTAAAATTCCCACCTCTGGTTTTGGTGAAATTGCTCTCCCGGTTTTGGTTAAAGTTATTTCCCCGATTGAAATTGTTATTTATTATTAGCTGAGAGTTCTGAACGGGTGGAAAACCTGGAGGCTCTACTAATATGATTAGCAACCATTTGAGGTCGGAAAATTGGAGTCTTACTTAGTTGTATTAGCTGCAGCGCATTGTGATAACATTCTCAGAAATGGTTGTCCCGATAAACGTTGTCATGAGTGGGCTGGACAGTTTGATGAGGGAATGGTACACCACCGCAAAGTACAAACTTTGCTCAACTGCTTTGACAGTGTGCAGGAGCTCGAAGCAGAGAGAAGCCTTGGTTCTTCTTGTTCAAGAGCAATGCTCGGACAATTAATCCTTAAGTTCAGCAAATAGATGAAACAGCTTGGGTGGAAGAGTTTGTACTTACCCCCCCCTTGGCAACAACTGCCTTACTCGTGTTTGACGAACTTTGGATCTTGCTCTCGATGATCTTTAAACATTCGCGAGGCATTTGTCCAAAAAGTTTATCCACCTGTTGCGGATCTGAGTTCAAAGAATCTTGATCATTAACGTTCAAAGCATCTATAGATGTTATAAAGTTGATGCAATTCTGAGATCCTGGTTGTGGGACATGCCCTAAGTAGATCATTGAAACGATCCCAAGCCCTATAAATCGATTCATCGAACTTTGCATGAATATTGGTGATCTCATTGCGAAAGATTCGTCGTTTTGAGGGAGGGAAAAACGGGTTGATGAAATTTGGATACACGGATCGTCCCAAGTTTGAATAGATCGAGGGGGTTCTTTTTCTAGCCATATTCGGGCTGCTCCCTCGATAGAGAATGGAAAAAGCATAAGCTTAATCGTAGCAATTGGAACATTGGGGACCCTTATTGTGGAGGTGATCTTGTTGAAGTAACGGATATGAGCATGCGGGTCTTCTTTGTCATGACCGAAGAACTGTTTGTTCTGGACAAGATTGATTAACCCATGCCTCAGCTCGAAATTGTTTGCCACAATTTCAGGAATAAGGATTGCGTCCTCGTACCCCTCGGTGGGTGCTTGGAGCAATTGAGCCATAGTTCGAGTGTCTGCCATTGGCTCTACGGGAGGATCTTCCTGAAATGGGTATTCTATACGAAGAGGTTCGATAACAACTGGCGGTTCTTCTGGTGGAGGAGGATGCTGCTCACGGGACTGAGATCGAGTGCGCATGCACAAAATGGAAATAAAAAAGAAGTTACACTAATTTTTTTTTTTTTTTTTTGGATTTTTTTTTGGATTTAAAATATATTCACAATCTATTTTAAACGGACAAGGAGATAGACAACTTAAGCACAAAATAATCGATCTTACTTCACGGTGGCTCTCAGAATGAGAAACGCACAGGTGGAGCGGAGGAGTAGATATGCGCGAAGCTTAATTTCTCCTTTCGGTCGTGTTTCCTCGAAACAACCTCCTTATACCCACTTTATAGTTTAGTCATATCAGAATGAGGTGCGCCGTATAATCGTAAGTGACACAGAGGCAAGTTTTCAAATCTTTGGTTCGATTGGGAATCAGTAGTACCGGAACTTATTTTTTGATAATACTCAGTGGAGAATATTCTATTTTGGTTTTTACCAATTAGTGAATTTTAATTTTTTATGGACCAATTTTTTTATATTTTTGATTTTTATGGTTTTTAATTAATTTTTTTATTTTTTTTATTTTTATATGATAGTACTATAAAAGAAAAGGAAAAAATATTTTTGTTGTTTTTTTATATGAAATATTAACAATAAGACAAGTTCAGATCAAAGTCGGATAACAATCGTAGCAAATGCCTCCTACGGCACGGCGCCAAAAATATGATTCGTGGTTATGTATATCACTTATATAGAACCCTAATACAGATCCTAACTTCCCGAATGCCCTTGACCAAGGCAAAAGAGTCAAATTCCACAAAAGGATAAATACACAGATAGAATCAATGTAAAAAGATTCCTGGGAGGAAGAGAGAGATATTCGGGTCGTATGTCACAACGACGCATTTTGGCTGCAATTGAAGGTTATCTGGATGATGAGAACTTGGAATGTTGGAGAATATTTAGATATGATGGAACACTGATATAATTACAACTAAATTAAATCAAATAAAAACCTAATTAATCTGACGCGGAAACAGATATAGGTAATGGGGGATCTTAAAAACTACCTCCGGGAAAACAAAATTAGTTATAGGGAAATCTAAAATTAAATCTATACTAAAATATGGGGAACAGAAATAGGAATGGGAAACCTAAATACTAAAAATTAAGAAAATAAATGCTAAATTAAAATTTAAAAAATTAAATTAAATTCTAATTAAGTTAACTTGAAAAATTAAAGAAAAACTAGAACTAAAACGCGAGGTCGTTTGAATGTAAAACGAAATGAACGGTTAAATCACACCCGTAAACGGGTGTTAAGACTAGAATTTTATGAAAATAAAGCCCTTCACTAAAATTTTATATTTTTCCTAGACACTAATTGACAAAAGAAAATTTTATAAAAAAGAAATATTTTTTTTTATTTACATTTGGAATTTTTTATGGAATTTTTGAGATTATAACTAATTAAACTAGAAATAGAAAAAAGACACAAAAATAAAGTTTTAATAATTCGTAAAAAAATAAAAATTAAATAAAGAAAAGTTAACAAATTCTAAAATTTAAAAATGCAAAAAGTTACTGTTTAAAATTTAAAGTAATTAAAATCCTAATTAATTAAACCTAAATTTATATTAATAAATTAATAAACTAACTAAAGTTACTGCTGGTTAAAACAAAGGGACTAACAGGGAAAGGACATAAGGACTAACGGGGCAATAGGGTAGTTAACCACAGGGACTAACAATACTAACTATAAAATAGAAAATTACACAATTGGTCCCTGCACACCAACCCGATTACAAAGCAAGTCCAAACAGCTTATTATCAAAAAGTATGAAAGCAAAGTTGTTAAGGGGGACTAGGAGAACATTTTCATTCAAATGGTGCATACGCTGAAGTTCCACTAAATAAGCCAGGAGAAAAGTTAGCTTATTGATGCTGCAGAAGCTAAATAAGCTTATGGCTTATTTTTCTTGGCTTTTATGGGGCTTAAGGCTACTAAATAAGCTAAAATTAAAGGGGACAGATAAATAGGGCTGTGGCGATACCTAAAATAAAGGCTAGAGATTCCTAAAATAAGCCTAACATAGCTTGGATACAATAAGCTATATTAAACATTCTCATATAAAGGCAGGGAAAAAAGAGAGGTTTTTAAACCTCTATTAAGCTATGCTAATAAGGGTATTAAGCTCATGGTCTTATGGGGGCTTAAGAGCAACTAATAAGCTACAATAAAAAGCTAAAGTACTAGGGTTAGTGGCATAAATAAGCTGGGAAAAAGGGGTTGAGAATTGGGCATGTCTCTCGAACCAGGGAGACCACAGTGGACAAGGGGTCCTTTGTAAGCTTATGCATAAGCTCCTAAAGGCTTTTAGCCAAATCCAAGCCTAACAGATTTACAGGGATATAATTAAAACTTATTTCCAAAGTTTGAGATTAATGAGACTTAATCCTGCCTGAAATTTTGATGGTGGGAAGTTCAAGGTTTTCAAGAAAAATGCATATTAAAGACTTGAGTTATATTTGGTCAAATTAAAGGGACAGAACAAGGGGGTTTTGAAAAGAGCTAGTAACACTCAAATAAGCACAAACAAGGTTGTGCTAAGCTGTCTACACTGCTTAATGTGGTTTAGCTCACTGTGTGGCTTATAAAACTTTGAAGAAAGCAAAGGAGCCTTTAAAAAAACTTATTTTTATACACGAAAAAGCTTGATTAAGTGGCTTATTAAATCCACACACTCAGCCAAAGTTGGCTGATGTGGTTAACCCATTAAAACCCCCATTATGAACCATTTTGGGGTCGAAACCAAACCCCCCTTTATTTATTATAAAAGGTTGTTTAACTGTTTTTTTAGGTAAATGCAGGCTGAGAGAATCAATCATAAGTGAAGTTTAATAACTTTTAACACATTTTTAAATAATTTAAACAGAATTAAACAACTTAAATTTTTACTTCAATTTCGGCAATAGTTAATTTCACAAAAACTCTTAACTTTTATATAAAAAACAGAAAATTTACAACAAAAACTCTTGAAACAATCTGAGTACATTAATTTTTAAAGCCAAACTTTAATTAAAATTAAACTAAGAAAGTAAAAACAGGGGTTGGTGTTTTCGGGTTGTCTTCTTTTCTTTTATAGAGGCTCGGAGTCTTCCTTTGTTCTTGGGTTGTGTTTCTTTGGAGTGTAGAAACTTTCCCAAGCAATCCTAGCCTTCCATTGGCCTTACAACATTCTCAGCCATCGATGGGGTCTTCGGGTTTGTTGTGAATTGCCAGTTGCAAAGCTTATAAGGTTGAGGTGAGGTGGGAAATGGTTGAGGGGTTTAGGCTGGAAGTGTACTAGGGGTGGGGGTTTGCCTAGAAACATGGGATGCCGGGGGTGGGGGTTTTGGCGGTAAAGGGTTGAGGTACAGTTATGGTTCGCAGGTTTAAGAAAAGAATGGGGAAGAGGCAACTTTGGCCCTCCATCTTTCTTTCTATTTTCATTTCATCTAAGCCCCTTTTAGTTATAAAAGAAGTTTAGAAAGTGACGCTTATGGCCCCTGTGGTTTTTATAACAAAAGAATAAAAAGATTTGGCAAATTGCAAAATCAGCCCTTGCCTTTAAACATAATAAAAGAATTGCCATTTGGCAGTTTTAGTCCCTCTCTTTATTTCACCATTTTTCTTTTATAAAACTTGTTTTAAAATTGGCAATTTAGGCCCTTTTCTTTATTTTTTCATTTTTAATTATAAAACAAGGTTTTTAATATTTACATTTTTGGTCCTTGAGTTTTATAAAAAGGGTGTTTTGGGCTTGGGTTTTGTGATTGGGCTTTTTCAAGGCCCACTAAGGTAGGTGATGGGTTTTGTGTGTACAATGGCTGAGATTGGCTGTAACTGGGCTAAGATTGGGCCTTCAAAGTCTTCACAGTCTTTGTCAAATGCACACAAATGGGCTGTTGTAATTGATTGAGGGCCCATTTGGTCTTCACAGTCTTCATAATTATACTATTGGGCTTTCCCGGCCCATCAGATGGGTTAAGATTGCATCTAATAGTATTCTTCAGTTCTTTTGGCTCCGGTTTGACTGCTGATTCTTCTGTATCGACTTGACTTTGGATTTTGGACTTTGGCCTTTGATTTTTCACAGTCTTTTTTTTTTTTTTTTTTCTTTTTTTTTCCATTCCTATGCTCAGTTTTGTTTTTGGCTCTATTTTCTGTCTTTTTGTTGATATCCACTTCCTGCACAATACAAATGCAAAACAAACATATATTTGGCAGTTTTTGTCTGTTTTTGGTCATTTAAGCTCGTTTTTAGAGGTAAAAGATATGTGTAATTAAGCACTTATCAACCATTGTCACAAAAACAACGAACAAAGAAAAAACGCAGAAGGAAAGGGATAAAGTTAACATCCAGGACTTCTTTGAGGAACACTACGATGACATCTTACCCATTATCATGGATAAAGTCCATCGCGATAAGCGAAAAGAAGTTTATAACCACGACTGGACCTTCGCAGAAAGATCGGGCCCCCCCCCCCCCCCCCCCCCCCCCCCCCCCCCCCCCCCCCCCCCCCCCCCCCCCCCAATAGAGAAAGGTCGGAGAGCAAGAAAGGGTTCTCAAAATTCAAGTGCTGGCGTCTCACCCGTGAGATACCACACCCCTTCAAGGAGGCTAGGTCCTAGGATCGCTTTGTGATACATGACGGGAACAGTTTTAATCGTCTGAGCCGTTCGAAGGGAGAAGTGTACACGAACGGCTCAGCGATTACCTACTCACCAAGCATGACAAGGTCTACGCCGACGCAGGACAAGCTTCTTAAGGATTCTTTCCCGCATTAGAGGTCGCTCCCCAGAGTAGAGACCGTTCGACACAGAGATCACTTTGGGACATTGAAGAGTGTACGATGGTATCTTCTCCTCAATGAAACTAGGACCAAGTTAACAGAGGACCCCCTCGGACAGACGTCGATCAGGTGCACGAGGAGATGGTTAGAGTGGAGAAAGCGATCCATCCCGAGATCTGAAAAGCAGCCCAACAGTGACACGGGCCATTGGAAGTCAAGAGATAAAAGGCGTAAGACGCTGGAGGAAGGGAACTGGAGATCCGAAAGACCACTTAAAGGTCTTCCAAGCCTTGGCCCAAGTGGAACGTTGGGCAATGCCCACATGGTGCCATATGTTCAACTCCACCTTAATAGGGGCCGCGAGGGTATGGTTTGATGAACTACCTCCGGAACTATCGAATAGTTACAAGGATTTTAAAAGCAGCTTTCCTTGCGTACTTTATGCAACAGAAGAAGCATGTGAAGGACCCAGTGGAAATTCACAACATCAAGCAGACAGAAACATGGAGAGACGGATTGAGGATTCATGGAGCGTTTCAAAGTTGAACTGGTACGTTCTGAAGGGGCCCCCGGAGTGCATGAAAATTATGGATTCATGCTGGAGTCAATAAACTGAAGCTGACGAAACGCCTCAATGAACATGTCCTAAAGACTCTGGAGGAGATGATGACTACGACCACAACTTTTATACGAGGAGAAACCGCAGCCGCGTAAAAAAAGAAAGTTCACACCACTCGGGACGCAGCAGATCCAGTCCAAGCGCACACCTTTGAGCGAAGATTTCGACTTCCGAAAAATCCAAACCAAAAAGGATGGACGGGGGGAATCAAGCAAGTTCACCCTCTGAATAGGACGCCAACAAGATTATCTTGCCGCTGGTCGTAGAAGTTTAAAACCACCCCTCCATGGTGACTCCTGCAGACAAAAGAAGCAGCAACAAGTTCTGTGAGTTTCACAACGACAAAGGACACAGTACGGACGAATGCATGCAGCTAAAGAAGCAGATTGAGGAATTGGTAAAGGCGGGTAAGCTCTCACACTTTATCAAAGAAATCAGGCAGGACAGAGATAAGCAAAAGAATGGAAAAACGGAGGCCCCGGCCAAAGAAAAAAGCTAGCGGCCATCATATGCGGCCATCTATATGATACAGCCGTGGCATAGAGTGACTCGACAGAAGGTGACGTTGAGTTTTGCTTAGGTAAACGAGATCACGTTCCCTCCGTTGTCTGCCAACAAGGGAACAGAAGGTCCTTTGGTCATAGAAGCAGAAATTGGAGGACACGTGGTTCACCGTATGTATGTGGACAGAGGCTCCTCGATGGAAGTTCTTTACGAACATTGCTTCAACCGGCTTCGGCCAGAGATTAAGAGTCAAATGGTTCCTGCCACCACATCCCTAACCAGATTCAGCGGGGAAACTATATGGTCGTTGGGGTAATTAAGGCTGTTGGTAACCATAGGAGATGCAGAGCACTTCACAAAAGCATGGATGAATTTTATGATAGTAAGGTCACCATCACCATACAATGGCATCATTAGGAGACCTGAGATCAGAGAAATCCAAGCGGTACCATCTACGGCTCATGGAATGCTCAAGTTCCCAATAGATGATGGAGTAGTGACTATCCGTAGCACTATCCTGACGCCAAATGAGTGCGCTACCATCACGACAACTTCAAAAGACTCCATGAAAAAGATTGAAGGAGGTCAGGAAAATTTAAAGGTAGCAATACATCATGACTTTCTGGACCAAGAGGTAGCTCTGGGAGGAACACTATCCATTGAAGGGCCAACGACACTATGCGCGCTCCTGAAGAGGAATCTAGATATATTTGCATGGCAGCCGTCCGACATGACAGTGGTACCACAGCAGATAGCCGAACACAGACTCAATATCTAGGACGGATACCCCTCGGTCTGACAGAAAAAGAGGGGCTAGGCTCCGAAATGAGCCAATGCCATCCAGGTAGAGGTACAAAAGCTAGTGAAAGCAGGGATTATGCGCGAAGTCTACTACCACGATTTGTTATCTAACCCAGTCATGGTAAAAAAGCATGACGGTAGCTGGAGAATGTGCGTAGACCACAAATCTAAACAAGGCCTGCCCGCAGGATTGTTACCCCCTCCCGGAGATTGATTGGAAGGTCGAATCCCTCTGCAGTTATCCTTTCAAGTGCTTCTTGGACGCATACAAGGGTTATCATCAGATACAAATGGCAGAAGAGGATGAAGAGAAAACGGCCTTCCATACCCC
>BQNB010002365.1:104972-109972 GCA_026074375.1 Tanacetum coccineum
AATTTCCATTCACCTCTCACCGAGGAGAACGATACCCGTGTTGATTACTTATTATTCTTTCCTAAGAATAATTTGTAAGATACTTTGCTTATGTATACGTATATGTATTTTTATTATATATATTATATATATTTGAGGGTTATTTGTTTGATACGTATTTAGATCGAATCAAAAAAATGGCGCCGTTGCCGGAGAGATGTGTGACGATTTTTGCGGGATTGTTCGTCTTCAAGCCTTGAAGATCTTTTCTCCGTGAAAGTTTTCGTTTTATTTTATATAAAAATACAAAAATATTTCACATTTCTATTCTTATTTTCTTTTAATACTAAAAATAACCGTTTGTTAATTGTCGTTTCGGCTCATCTTTAGTTAACTAACTATAAGAGAGGTATAAGGAGGGTCGATCATACGGACTTCGACCCGAAAGGAAAAGGTTTTTAAAAAAGCTTCGCGCTTGGCCGCTCCCCCGCTTCTTTGTGTGTTTTCTAAAGAGCTACCGTGCACTATTGACTTTCGGTTACCAAAAATATTTTTCATAATTTTTAATTATTTCTTATGTTTTATTTGAAAAATCTATAAATATTCCTCTTTATCCTCTTATTCGTTTAATTCTTATTCTCTTAACCTTCTTATCCGATAAGTCTTTAAAATGTCTTGGTTTTCAAGATGCTCGTGGTGTAGAGGTCCGTTTAACGGTGGAAATTATCGGCATTGTACCAATGTGAGTTTCGGTGATGAGCCCGTCTATGACTCTAATCCAAATTCGTATAACCAAACTCCCAATTTTTCTAACCAACCTTCACAACCCTAACATCTTCGTTCAACCAATTTCATTGTAAAGATCCGTTAGAAGATGGTGTACGTTGTCAATGATGTACATGTGTGAGGTGTGGACATTATCTTGGAGATGGATTTTGTTCATTTTGCAATTCTGAAGCTAGAAATTCATTCGTTAATGATTTAAATCCGAATTCTTTCAATAATCCTCCAAATTTTTCCGACTACCCTCCACAACCCCAGTACGAAACATACTCATGCGAGTTATGTGGGTACGATTCTCATTATGGTTATGATTGTCAACCACGGTTCCCGCTTGTCTATGAGCAGGAACCGAGTTACAATCAAAACTTTAGTGATAATTATAATCCACAAAATTCACTGAGTTTTTCTCAACAATATCTTTGCTGTGAAAACTGTGGGGGTCCTCATGAAAGTTTTCAATGTCAACCGATGAATCAAAACCACTTTGAGCATAATTCTAACTATTCTGGTTTTGACCAACCCCCGCAGTATTCTATAAATCATCAAGAAGACCTTAATCAGCAGGGGATGAATGATGTGCACGATAGATGGGATAAAATGATTGAGTCATGGAATAAACTTATCCAATTCCTTGGTGAAATGTTACTAGAGCAAGCGGCTAATATCGATCAATCACCTCCTCAAGAAATGAGTATCCAAGATATGGAGAATCTAAAGCAGCATTATTTAGATGAAATGTTAAGTTTAAGTAATGACTTACAGATTAAAGATTATCGTAATGAGAAAATAGATATTCATTTTAGAAGGGAATGTGAAAGTATGATTGATGAGCTTAAAGGTAAATTCAATGGAATGAGTATTGAGATTAATAAAAAGAAAGAGCTTCAGCATCTAGAGCAGGTGGCTAATTTGAGTACTTATCCTTCGCAACGTTTCAAATCCTTTTGCTATAATGACGATGATGACTATGATTACGAGGAGAGTACTATTCGTTTGAATGAAATTGTTTCTCAAATACCTCCGTCTATTGCAATCACACCCGTTTTACCGACTTTGGAGCTCGAGGACTCTCTCATCATGGGGAATGAGGAACTTAGCACTATTCCTGAAAAAGAATCAGACGAATTCATAAAGTCTAGTGTTGAGGATCTTGTTCCAATCCCAAGTAAGTCCGAGGATACATCCGAGAGTGATAGTGTTTGTGATTTACCTTCGTGTGATGATTTCTCTCTCATTAACGTTTATGAGGAAAAATCCATGAATTTCTCTAACCCTCTCTTCGATTCAAATGAGGATTTTACCTCTAGTGATGACGAGTCACTATCCGATGAGGACGTTCCAGAAGATCATGTTAAACTTTACTCGAACCCTCTTTTCAAATTCAATGACGAATATATCTCTAGTGACGTAAATCCTCTTTTTGATGAGGTGTTAGAGAACATCGAGAGTAAGGACTCTTATGTTTCTAACCTTGATGAGCCGGCTTTGCTTGTCACACCTCTTTCCGATGCTAATGAGGATGAGTGTTTCGACCCAGGAGGTGATATTGATGAGATCGATGCTTTTCTTGATATGGATAATTCTGCGGATATTAAGAACGATTATCACGATTCGGATGGAGATATAATCTACCTTGAAAGTTTGCTTATTGATGACACTATCCTTAATCTCCATCCCGAGGTATTTTTAGATCATGACCCGAGAAGTTTAAAGGATGAACTTGATAAAGAAGATTTGAAGAGTATGGTCAAAGTTTTCGACCCCGACATTCATAAGAACACTTTTTCTCTAACATATGTGAGGTTACCCTTTGAGGATCGCCATTATCTTTCCCTCACATATGTTATCCGAATCTTCCTTCCTTATCTTACTTATTCTATGGATTCTTCTCTTCCTCTCTCTTCCGGGAGTGAAGATACTATTTTTGACCTCGGCATCTCCGCTTTTCATTTTTCTTCTCTAGAACCGGTGGCATCTCATCGGAGTGGAACTTTCATGTGCTTCAATGTTTATCTAAACATCTTGAATGAAAGTCCGATGGAGATTTACTCTTCCACATGTTTCGTCCCTAATATCACGATGATATGGGGAGAGTCAAGCTAGAGACTCGTACAAAAACAAGCGCTTCTCGGGAGGCAACCCGTGTCTTTTCTTCTTTCTATTTTCTTAATAAATAAGTGTGTGATTTTATAGCCCAAGTGTGGGGGCGTGCTTCTTTCTTTGGTATGTGGTGCCGTTTTTGCAGGATTCCTTATGATCGTGAAGACCCGTGCTAGTTTTCAATCATCCAATCATCCGGTCTTCGATCTTCTGCTTATTGGAATCTTCGATCCTGATCATTGATATATGTATTGTTACCCCTTTCACACTTGAAATTTTTTGCATTTGCCTTTTTCGTTCCTAAGTGTGGGGGTAAAACCCGATGCTTTTGAACATTGAGGCCAATGTTCCATTCTAAGTGTGGGGGAGGGGGGGATTCATTCCTGCCAAAATGATCATACATTTGCCGATATTGTTCCTACGCCAACCGCCTTTTGACCAAAATTTAATTTTTTTATTATTTAGTTAGATAATATATAATATATATATATATATATATATATATATATATATATATATATATATATATATATATATATATAAATTAAAAAAAAGGAAAAAAATGATGAAAATATAAGAATATATAAATAAGTAGGCCCGTAGAATTAGGTAGCTTTTGACTTGACCGAGTTTTGAACTCTAGCTTTCCCCTTCGCTTTCGAGACTTAGCGTTTGCTTAACTTTAAAATTTTGCAAAGAACGAAAAATGATAGAGTTTTATATAAGTTAGATGCTAAGCGTGGAGTAGTTGGAACTCTTTAGAGCTCATAGAGGTTAATTGTGGCTTTTTGCTCCCACCAGCTTAATAAATGTTAAATAATTGTTAAATAAATAAAGTTACTTTGGTTTTTGCGATTTTTAGTTTAAATCCCTTCGTAGAGATTCCTTCTGGTGAAAGTAAGGTACACATCGAGGTTTTGTCAGTGTTGTGGGGAAATAGATTCTTGGACCATAGTCGGCTCGCATACCGATGTGGCAGTTGTTAAAATACCACAGGACTTGAAATTTGGCTATAATAATAATAGTTATGTAATAAACCAAAGCCAAAATAAGACCACTACCTTTTTCTGGCTCACAACCGATGTGGTAGTCGTTTAAAGGGTGAAGGTAATAATAATAATAAAAACTGTGGGCTGATAAAAGTTTACTGCCTCTGGTCGGTTCGCTGCCGATGCGGCAGTCTTCAAAATAAGGCCCATAGTAAGAATAATAATCCGAGACTGATAAAAGTTTGCTGCATCTTGCAGGCTCACAACCGATGTTGCAGCCTTCAAAAAGGTCGAGGATCACCGAGGTCGAAATAAGACTCCTAAACCATGGTCGGCTCGTATACCGATGTGGCAATTGTTTAAAGGACCGAGGTTTAATAATGTTGCAATAATAATAAGAATAAAGCCAAATTTCGACTCCGAGGTTATCTAAATAAAGCCTTCGTCTCTGGACTCGTAGTTGAGTTGTTTCGGATGAAATAAAAATGATAACCCCTCAAACATGCGAAATTAGAACTTAATTGGACCTTATTCTCGACCGTATCGTCTCTTTAGGAAATGATTGAAAACGAAATTATTGTCTAAACCAGTTTTACTTATATGAATACGAATTTACTTTATGCGTCACCAATAAAAATAATAAAACCCTTAGAGATTAAGGAATAATGGAGCGAAAAGTTTAAGTTATACTTACACAATTAGCATTTATGAGTCTGTAGCATCTAATCTTATGATTTAACTGAGATTTCATTTTAAGCTTTAGTTTGAGGCTTTTGAAAATCAAGGATGAGAAAAGAAATAAAAAGAAAATAAATGAAAATAATACAAGAGAACAAAAGAAAGGAAGAAAAGAAAAAATGAAAAAAAAAAAATAACAAAAAAAAAAAATGAGAAAAAAAAAAAAGAGAAAAAAAGAAAATGACAAAGATAAAATAAAGAAAAGAAAAAAAAAAAAGGAACGAAAAAAAAAAAAAGAAAGAAGAAACAACAAAAAAACAAAAATGAAAAAAAAAAAAAAAAGATGAGATGAACAAAAAAACGAAGAAAAAAAATAAAACGAAAAAAAAACAAGAAAAAAGAAAAAAGAGGAAAAGAAGAAAAAGACAGAGAATGAAATAAGAGAGAAAAAAAAGAAGAAAGAAAAGAAAA
>BQNB010002365.1:114972-125917 GCA_026074375.1 Tanacetum coccineum
ATGAGACAAACAAATGAAAAGAAAACGAAAAAAAAAAAACAAAATGAAGAAACACTAAGAAATAAGGGAACAGAAGAGAAAAATAGAAAAGATGATAAAGGGGGGGGGGGAAAGAATAGACAAAAAACGAGAATAGAGCAGAAAAAGAAGAAAAAAAAAAAAAAAAAAAAAAAAAGAAAAAGAAAAAGAAAAGAAAAGAAGAAAAAAAAAAAAAAAAAAGAAAAAAGAAAAAAATAGAAAGGAAAAAGAAGAAAAATAAAGAAGAAAGAAAAAAAAAGAGAAAGATAAAGAAGAAAAGAAAAAAATAAAAAAAGAAACAAAAAAAAAATGAATGAAAAAAAACAGAAAAGAGAAAAAGATAGAAAGTGAACGAAAGAAAACAACAAAATAAAAAAACAACGAGAAAAAAAATGGAAAAAAAAAGAAAAGAACACAAAGAGAAAAAAAAAAGAAAGAAAAAAAAAAAAAAAAAAAAAAAAGAAAAAACCGAGAAAGAAAAAAGAAAAAACGAAAAAAAAAAAAAAGAAAAAAAAAAAAATAAAAAAAAGAGACAAAAAAAAATGAGAAAAAAGAAAAAAAAAGATGAGAAAAAAACAAAAAAAAAAAAAGATTAAGAAAAAGAAGAAGAAAAAAAACAAAAAAAAAAGAAAAACAAAAGAAAAAAAAGAAAAAAAAAAGAAAAATAAACAAAAATGAGAGAAAAAAGAGGAAAAAGAAAGAAGATAAAAAAAGAAAAAAGAAAGAAAAAAAAAAGAAAAGAAAACAAATGAAAAAAAAAGAAAAAAAATGAAAAAAAAAAATAAAAAAAAACGAGAGAAAAAAAAAAAACAGAATGACAAAAGAAAAAAAAATGAAAAAGAGGATAAAAAGAAAAAAGAAGAAAAAAAAAAAAAAAACAAAAAGAGAAAAAAAAGAAAAAAAAGAAAAAAAACTAAAAAGAAAAAAAAGAAAAAACAACAAAAAAAAAAGAGGTATGACGAGAAAAAAGAAAAAAAAAAAAAATTAAAAAAAAAAAAAAAAAAAAAAAAGAGAAAATATGACAAAAAAAAAAAGAAGAGAAGAAAAAAAAAAGAAAAAAAAAAAAAAAAAAAGAAACGACTCCTGTTTCTAAATCCTTTTAAAATAATTTTTAATTTAATTGATATCTTAGTTTTTATCTAATACATATTGAGTCTAATTGTCCAATGGTTGTGTTCCAAATATTATACTAATATGTTTAATACATGCATAAAATACACAATGAAGTAGGATTGACGACTTGGATGTTTCGTCCGAAATATTCAAGCAATTTACATTGCAATGCAATTGGTAAATGTGTCATTTCTGAAAAACCAAACACGAGCAAACTAACAACATATGTAAACTTTGCTCATACTACTTAAAAGCACAACACAAATCTCAAATTCACATTTAGCTAAACTCTGAAATAATAATAATATGCGTGTTCATTCACCTAGGATAACATGATGTTTGAAAAACATTATGTTTAAAGAATTTATGCACCTATCGTATTAAACGATTGACAAAGGATAATATATATCCTAAGTATTTTAGTTTCTTCGTGGCATGAATGGTTGTGTTACAAGATAATACATTACATATTATTTGAAAAATATAAGTTATTAGAATTGAAAAATAACATATCACAATATGTGTCAATGCATAAACAAGTAAAAATACATTTATTCAAATACTTATTTAATTATGGTATTTAACATTGATAAGAATAATAATTTTAGAAAAGCATATTTGTTTAAAAAATAATAAAATATGTCTCTTTTGAATCATTTATCATTAAAGAATCACAAACTCAATTAAGATAAATAACCTTGATGAGATTCATTTCAGAAGACATGCACATGAGCATTCTTAAAACACTCTCAATAACATATTTTTCATTGTCACAAATAAGCACATCTCCTGGCTTTTGAAAAAACAAACAAGTTAAATATCACATGTGACAACTACACATGTAAGATGACCAAATATAAGACATCCATTAAATCAAGCAATAAGTAATCGAAATCAAATAGATCTTGAACAAAATATTAAAACATCTTGCTTACGCTTCTCTAATAATTCCACACATCTTGATTAGGATTATGCGAACCAGAATTAAAGCATGTTAGTTGAGTCATGTTAGGCCCTCTATGAAAAGATAATACAAATTTTATCTTTGCTACACTTTATTAGGCAAATATAAGAATTCTATTTTGTCTAACATGAGAATGACCATGGGAGAATCTTGATGTTTGCTAAAACACACATCATTTATTCCCCGTAAAACACTATTAATCAGACTAAAAAAAACTAAAATATGGATAATTATCGTACAAATATGTTTGTTTGGTGTTTTTATGTCTTGCAGGTAAAAAGATTGAAAACAAAGCAAGAACGGGTATTTTCGGGTTCGTCTCGATCAAGAGTACTTATTATTTGAAGTTAAGACGAAGTCATTAATATTTCCCGAGCATGCCATTGGAAAGAGCACGAGATTACGGTTCCAACGTTGCTTTCATCTCTTATTGGGCCGGCCTGACACCATTTATGTGGGTCGGACCGACCCATACTATCAACAGCCAAGTTATCTTATCCCCAGCCCAAGATGATTGCATAACCAGAGCCTTTTTGCTATTAACATGAACGAGGACCAAGTGAAAATTGTATCGGCAGACCCAGATAAAAGATAGCAAAACGAAGGCCTCCCAGTTAGCCCATGATGTCCAAATTAAGGTAAGGACTAAAGCACGTAGGCATAAAAACGAAAAACGCACCAAAACATATATAAACAGTGAGCAGCATGAGGAAATCTAACCCATCTTATCTTCTTTGAGTTTTTTTTCAAGTTTAACGAAGGATGTATAGAGGAATAACACAACGCAGCTAGCTATTCTATTCATTTTTTTAGATTTTTCAATTCTTGGCATCTTTCATGAATTTTGCGTTTCATTTTAGTAGATAAAAAAGTAAGATTAGAATAGTAGTTTAAATCAACAATTATTTTGGGATCCATTCTTAAAAGATATTACATCTTTTACATTCGCGTTAAATTTGAGGTTTACCTTTGGATTATAAAGTTATTTTCTTATCTATTAATCCAAGATTTAAAATAAGGGTAGTAGGCTAGATGTTGTTTTTGATTTGGCTTATTTGATATCGATTCGGTTTATAACTTATTTTAGTTTCGAGATTATGGCGTTATGGATTGGGATTTGGATTAGTTTGGTTTTATTTCGCACTTTATAGTATGAGTTCATATCTATTGTCTACGGGTCACGCCGAGCTAATTCCGGGTTTCATCTTTTTCTTATCACTTTTATTTCTTTATTTTTTGCTTATCGCCATTTTTAGCTTAGTCATTATTATTGTTGTTTATAGTTTGTTATCCGTAGCGTAGTATTATGCCTATTATAGTTTAGATTAGTTTTATCATGTTAAAGCGAGTAGTTTTAGTATGCTTGTTAAGTGACCATGAATAGTGAGTTAAGTGTGAATTGTAAAAAGGTTTGTTAATTAATAATCTTCGATTATTTAGATTTATAGTTTGAATGTTTCGAAGGGTAAAAGCCGGAGAAATAGTCAAATTACACATCCAGTAATTAATATCTTTTTGAGAGATTTTTGTCAAAATAAACCAACGTTGTGAGATAATTATCATTTCTAAGGAAATTAATTCGTTAATAGCACCCTTATCACACTTGAAGAACTTTGTCCACGTCACTATTAGCAAGCATTTTCAGTCCTTAATACAATCATTTAGATTATTTGGCATAATTCTCGTAGTTTAATTGTTTAATTATAATTCTAGTATTAAAATAGTTTTACTTTTCACCTTAGAATTAAAAATAGTTTTAAAACCAAAATCATTAAATATAATCAGCAATATACTATTAAAAAAACATTAACATGTGATTTCAATCATCTCTGCGTCGTGAAACGACACTGCGGAAGATAGACTATTACTTTTCACTACATAAATATCTATCTAACAGATATACTATATATAATACGACAACAACATTTGACGTTTATCAAGAAAATTCGCCGTTGCCGGGGAGAGTGAAACGATCACACGTGGTGTTTTGAAGTTAGGCGCCTTGAAAGCTTGCTTCGGAAAGTTTATTTTCGTACTTAATAAAAATATAAAAATCCAAAAATATTTTTCTTCTTATTTTATTTTTATTTTTCCTTTTTTGATAAATATTAAAAAAATACCAAAAATATTTTTATTTTTATCTTTATAAAAATAAAAATAAAAAAATAAAATAAAATAAAATAGTCCTCTTTTCTCACATATATCGTTTTAATTCTTACTTCTTTATCCTCTAACACGTTTAATTCTTCGACATGTCTTCGTATAACCATTTTGGTTGCTCGTGGCGTGGAGGTCCGTTTAACGGTGGAAATTGTCCAAGTTGTAGCATTGTAGGAGCCGGAAACGAGTTTGTCCATGACCCTAATCCTTTTCCTTACGATAATACACCCAACTTTTATGATCAACCTCCACAACCCCAGTACGAATCATACTCGTGCGAGTTATGTGGAAATGAATTCTCCACATGTTTTTTTAGAGTTGTCCCGCCACGGTTCCGTCCCCCCCGCTTGTCTATGAGCAGGAACCGAGCTACAATCAAAACTTTAGTGATAATTATTATCCACAAAATTCACCAAGTTTTTCACAACAATATCTTTGCTGTGAAAACTGTGAGGGTCCTCATGAAAGTTTTCAATGTCAACCGATGAATCAAAACTATTTTGAGCCTAACTATTCCGGTTTTGACCAACCCTCGCAATATTCCATCAATTCTCACCACCTAGTAATTCAAGAGAACTTTAATCATCTTAAAGATTGTATTAACTCTCAAATGATGCAATCATTTTGTGAAAAGTTACTTCAACAAAAGCAGGCGGCTAGCATCGATCAATCACCTCTTCAAGAAATGAGTATCCAAGATATGGAGGATCTAAAGCAACATTATTTAATATAATCGTTAAGTTAAGTAATGACTTACATAATAAACTATTTATCGAAATGAAAAAAAGATATTCTTTTAGAAGAGAATTGAAAGTATGATTGATGAGCTTAAAGGTAAATTCAATGGAATGAGTATTGAGATTAATAAAAAGAAAGAGCTTCAGCATCTAGAGCAGTGGCTAATTCTTAGTAATATCCTTCGTGAACGGTTCAATTCCTTTTTTATGAATGACGAGTGAGTAAGATAGAGTACTATTCCTTTGAATGATAATTATTTCTCCAACTTCCACAGTCTATTTGCAATCACGCCGTTTTAAACCAACGTTGGAACCCAAGGATCTCTCATCATGGTGGATTGATCGAATTTAGCACTATTCCTAAAAAGCAAATTGGAGACGAATTCATAAAGTCTAGTGTTTGAGGACCTTGTCCCAATCCCCAATGAGACCGAGTGATTACATCCTAGAGTAATAGTGGATTATGATTTACCTCCGTGTGATGATTTCTCTCCCATTAATGTTTTTGAGGAAAAATCCGTGACTTTCTCTAACCCTCTTTTCGATTCAAATGACGATTTTACCTCTAGTGATGACGAGTCACTATCCAAATTAGACATTCTGACAATATGTTAAAACCTTACACGATACCCATCTTTTCCGAATTTAAACGACGATATATCTCTATTGACGTAAAACCTCTTTTAGATGAGGTGTAGAGAACATCAAGTAAGGACTCTATGTTTCAAACCTTGATGACCGGCTTTGTTAGTCACAGCCCTCTTTCCTATGCTAATGAAGATGAGTGTTTCGCCAGGGGGCTGATACTGATTAGATTCGATGCTTTTTCTATATATGGATATTTTCTAACGGATATTGAGGACGGTTTATCATCCATGATTCGGATTGTGAGATATTATCTTTTCTTGAGAGTTTGCTTAACCACCCCCCGATTTATTTTTAGATCAGACCCGTGAAGATTAAAAGGATGAACCATTATAGATAAAATTTGAAGAGAATGTTCAAAGGTTTTTGACCTCGACATTCATGGAGAAATACTTTTTCTCCACATATGGAGATTAACCTTTGAGGATCGCCATTATCTTACCCACACTCACACTATGTAATCCGAATTTTTCTTCCTTTTTTACCATCCGGTGGATTCTTCTCTTCCTCTCTTCTCCGGGAGTGTGGATACTATTTTTGACCCCGACATCTCCGCTTTTCAATTTTCTTCTCTAGCACCGTAGCATCTCATCGGGGTGAACTATCATGTGCTTTCAATGTTTATCTAAACATCTTGAATGAAAGTCCGATGGAGATTTGCTCTTCCACATGTTTCGTCTCTAATATCACGATGATATGGGGAGAGTCAAGCTAGAGACTCGCACAAAAACAAGCGCTTTTCGAGAGGCAACCCGTGTCTTTTTCTTCTTTCTTCTTAATAAATAAGAGTGTGCGATTTTATAGCCCAAGTGTGGGGGCGTGCTTCTTTATTTGGTGTGTGGTTCCGTTTTTGCAGGATTCTTTAAGATCTTGAAGACCCGTGCTTGTTTTCAATCATCCAATCGCCGGTCTTCGATCTTTTGCTTATTTTGGAATCCTTAATCATGATCATGTATATATATTGTGTTTCCCCTTTCACACTTGGAATTACTAGCATTTGCCTTTTTCGTCCTTAAGTGTGGGGGCAAAACCTGACATTTTTGAACATTAAGGCCAATGTTCCATTCTAGGTGTGGGGGGATTTTTATCGAAATGTGATCATACCTGTGCATATATGTGTTCCCACACAACCCCGTTTTGACCAAAATTTTAAAATTTTATTGTTTTATATATATTAAAAAAATGATGAAAATATAAAAATATAGAAATAAGTAGGCCCGTAGAACCTAGTAGGCTTTTTGCGATTGACCAGTTTTAAAAAAAAAAAAAAAAAAAAAAAAAAAAAAAAAAAAAAAAAAAAAAAAAAATTAAAAAAAAAAAAAAAAAAAAAAAAAAAAAAAATTAAAAAAAAAAATAAAAAAAAAAAAAAAAAAAAAAAAAAAAAAAAGAAATTAAAAAAAAAACTCCTAGCTTTCCCTTACTTTCCGGAGACTTAGCGTTTGCTTAACTTTAAAATTTTACAAAGAACGGAAAATGATAGAGTTAAATATAAGTTTGATGCTAAGCGTGGATTAGTTGGATATCTTTAGAACTCATAGAAGTTAATTTTGTCTTTTTGCTCCCACCAGCTTAATAAACGTTATATAATTGTTGAATAAAATAAAGTTGCTTTAGGTTTTTGCGATTCTTAGTTTAAATCACTTTGTAGAGATTCCTTCTGGTGAAAGTAAGGTACACATCGAGTTTTGTCAGTGTTGCAGGAAAATAGGCTACTGTCTCTTGCCGACTCATAACCGATGTGGCAGTTGTTAAAAGACCACAGGACTTGAAATTTGGCTAATAATAATAAGTTATGTAATAAACCGAAGCCGAAATAAGACCACTACCTCTTGAAGCTTGCACAACCGATGTGGTATCGTTTAAAAAGAAAAGGGTAAATGTAATAATAATAAAAACTGTGTCTGAAAAAAGTATAACTGTCTCTTTGTCGGCTCACAACACGATTGTGGCAGTCTTCAAAATAAGAACACATATAATAATCAGACTAGAGAAAAGTTGCAGCATCTTGCTGGCTCACAACCGATGTTGCATAAGCCTACAAAAGGTTGAGGATACACCGAGTTCAAAATAAACTCTGAACAAGGTCCGCTCGCATAACCGAAGTGGCAGTTGTTTAAAGAGACCGAGGTTTAATAATGTTAGCAATAATAAAAATAATAAAGCCAAATTCGGGGAACTCCGGGGCATCTAATAAATCCTCTCCTTCTCTGGACACGTAGTTGAGTTGTTCTGTATGAAAAAAAAGGATAACCCCTAAAACATGCGAAATAGAACCTAATGTGGACTTTATACTCACCATATATCGGCTCTTTAGGAAAGGATTTTAAACTAATTGTGGTCTAAACCGGGTTTACTTTATATAAATAAGGACTTAATTTATTTGTCACCAATAATGATAATAAAATCCATAGAGGATTTAAGAATAATGGGAGCAAAAAGTTAAAGTTTTTACTTACACAATTAGCAATTATGAGTAGTGTTAGGCAACTTATCTTATATATTGGCTGTGATTTGTTTTTAAATGCTTAGTTTGAGATTGTGAAAACAAGGATAACAACTCATCATTCTTTTAATGCCTTTTAAATATTTTTAATTTAATTTTTATCTTAGTTTTTATCATTAATGAATAAGTGGTTAAAACAGAGGTCTTCGAAATAAATGATTAGTTTGAACCTTCTTAATTGGACCTTTTATTGTTCCTTGTTTGATTTTGAAGGGGTCATAAGTTAAGGGGGGATTTTAATTATTTATTCTCGGGGCGTGTTTTATTTACATTGCGTGTGGGACCAACAATGGCTTAGTGTGGGGGAGTTTGATGTTTGCTCAAAAACCATCAAAATTTCCCCTAAAACACTATTAAAGGACTAAAAAACTCCTTAAATAAGGAAATTTATCGTACAAATATGTTTGTTTGGTGTTTTTATGTCTCGCAGTTAAAAATATTGAAAACAAAGAAAAAACAGGTATTTTCGAGTTCGTTTTGATCAAGAGTACTTATTATTTGATGTTAAGACAAAGTCGTTAATATTTCCCGAGCATGCCAATGGAAAGAGCATGAAATTACGGTTCCAACGGTGCCTTCATCTCTTATTGGGCCGGCCCAACACCATTTATATGGGCCGGACCGACCCATACTATCAAAAGACCAAGTTATCTTATTCCAACTCAAGAATGATTGCATAACCTAGCCCTTTCTATTAATCATACGTGGCCCAAGTGAAAAGGGTTCGGCCCAGATTTATAAGTGCAAATCGTGTGGCCCAGTTAGCCATGAGTCCAAGATGAAGGAGGCCTTAGCACGTTGGCTTAAATCAAACGCAAAAAAAAGATATAAAAGGAGGGCAACAGGTGGAAATCTATCCCATCTTATCTTTCTTTGATTTTTTTTCAAGTGTAGGTAAGATGTAGAGGATAACACAACACAGCTACCTATTCTATCATTTTTTTAGTTTTTAATTCTTGGCATCTTTTTGTATTTTGCATTTCATTTTCGTAGATAAAAAAGTAGGTTAGATAGTGGAAAATCAACATTTATTTGGGGATCCATTCTTTATAGATTTCATCTGTACATTCGTTGATTGAGGTTTACTTTTGGATTTTAATGTTATTTTCTTTCTTTTAATTCATAGATTTAAAATAAGGGCGTTAGGCATAGATGTTGTTTTGATTTGGCTTATTTGATATCGATTCGGTTTATAGCTTATTTTAGTTTCGAGATTATAGTGTTATAGATTGGGATTTGGATTAGTTGGTTTTATTTCGCACTATGAAGTATGAGTTCATATCTATTGTCTCCGGGTCACGCCGAACTAATTCCGGGTTTCATCTTTTTCTTATCTCTTTTATTTCTTTATTCTATGCTTATCGCCATTTTTAGCTTAGTCATTATTATTGTTGTTTTAGTTGTTATCCGTAGCGTAGTTATGCCTATTATTGTTAGATTAGTTTCCATGTTTAGCGAGTAGTTTTAGTATGCTTGTTAAGTGACCGTGAATAGTGAGTTAAGTGTGGATTGTAAAAATGTTTGTTAATTAATAATCTTTGATTATTTAGATTTATAGTTTGATTGTTTCGAAGGGCAAAAGCCGAAGAAATAGTCAAATTACACATCTAGTAATTAATATCTTTTTGAGAGATTTTTGCCAAAATAAACCAACGTTGTGAGATAATTATCTTTTCTAAGGAAATTAATTCGTTAATAGACCTTAATTCACACTTGATGAACTTTTCACGTCACTTAGCAATCATTTTCGTCTTATAAATCTTTTAGATTATTTTGGCATAATTCTCGTAGTTTAATTGTTTATTATAATTCTAGTATTAAAATTAGTTTAATTTTCTTAGTATTAAAAATAGTTTTTAAACCAAAATCATTAAAAGATAATCAAGCATTATACTTCAAAAACATTAACATGGATTTCAATTTATCTCTCGCCGTGGAAATGACACTCGGAAGATAGACTATTACTTTTCCTAAAGTAAATTTCTTATCTAACGGGATATACTATATATTATAACGACACACGTTTGACGTTTATCAAATCTATTGCACTAGAAATTCAATTTGACCTAACGGTTGAATTGCTTCCAAGAGTGAAGTTGGGTTCGGTGTATAACCCGTAAAAATGGTCGTGTTTAGCCTAAATTGAGCAGACTAGTGATAGTCTCATACTCATTCTCTAATTTGATTAAATGGCTCTTCCTAAATGTTCTAATGATAGTCTACATCGATAGACTTTGTACCTCATTAGGAGTGCACACTAAGCACGTAGAAATTAGGCATCTCCTTAGTCAATCTAGACATAATGCACCTCACGTATGTGCTTTAAAGTTTCAAGATGATAACTTGCTCCCATGTAATGCATTTATATGTCTTCATGATTATCTTGATGCTCAACGTTTAATTGCTTAGCTATTAAATACATGTCTGTTATAAAGGCAGTTGTCTTTTTCTAGCAATTTAGATAAAATATCTCTTAGTTTATCTAAATGACACATGCTCCTGAATGATAAATGCTAACATGGTTTACATGACGATTACATTTAAAATTATCATGTTTTGTATGCGTCATTTTAAATGACTTATCTATTAATTGTACACCTACAGTATGTTAACTTAATGTATGACAATTAACGTATAAATGTCATATAGTCTTACACACTAATCTCGTCGAATATTGTGTCGATGCATGCTTAGATAAACTTGCATGCCTATATCTATATGTCTTATGCATCTAGGTATATATTGTCTCACACTAGAATATTTTTCTTCGTGTCCGTGTCACAAATCTAAAAAGTCAAAAGAGTC